>JAQFVV010000416.1:437425-643079 GCA_028023455.1 Epiperipatus broadwayi | reverse complement strand
TCTTTTACTAGGTTAGAATATATATATATAAAGGTAAAAATTAATAAAATTAATATATTTAAAAGTGTATATAAAAATTAAGTAAAACCATAAGTGTGGTGTTTTAAGATGAATAATTACGAATGTAATAAAAATTAAGTAAAACCATAAGTGTGGTGTTTTAAGATGAATAATTACGAATGTAATAAAAATTAAGTAAAACCATAAGTGTGGTGTTTTAAGATGAATAATTACGAATGTAATTAAAATATTATTTTGTGTATTTAGATATAATTATAATAAAAATTTATATTTATAAATAATTTCACAAGAGATAAAACACGCTAGACTAATAATAACAACTGTAAGTTACTATTATATTAGATATAATTATAGTAAAATATTTTGTTCCTATGTAGTCATATATATTTAAGTATTTTGTAGCTCTGAATAGTCAAAGCTGCATGAAAATCAAATTATTTGAAGAAAATAATAAGTTTGCATTTTATAAAATGGAAAAAGAAAGATGTTGCTGATTATAATTATGGAAAGATGTTATGATCCAATTAAGATTTAAAGCAAAATACATGGAAAGAAAAGTAAAAAAATTAACAATGCAATGATAAAAAGATTTAAAAGAATAAAATAAAATTTGAACTAAATATATTATTAGAAAAGATGGCAATAAATGAACAATTAAAATATTAAAGTGGATCCTAAAAAATTGTAAGCAACCTAAAAAAAGATCACACGTGAGATGAATGGATAAGAAAGTTGACTAAAGAATTGCTAAAAAAAAAAAAAGGTAAAAATCAGAGAAATTAGATTATATTCCTAAGAAATCTTCATCTTGCAGTGGAATAATATATATATAAATCACATGGGAGCATATAACTTGGACCAATTGAGAAGTGCTGGTTTATCCAGAAATATTTCGGAATCACTTGTCATGTATCAAATGATTGTACCAAGAAACTTAGTATTTATAAATTGAATTGTAGAAATATATAATTATATCAAACATCAGCATTTAACATTATAATACTGTGTTAGGTGTTTTTTTTCTCAAATCACTACATCATAAAAAATCAAATCAATTACTTTGAAAAGCCAAGTAATTAGCTACAGATTAATATAAGCTTGTAGAATTAGATTAATTATTCATGCTTTAATAGCAAATTAATAATATTTACATTACAAGTATAAAAATATGCTTACTATATTGCTATGGAGGTTGCACTTCTTTCTAGGCAGATGACAAGGAAGATTATTGCCGAAATATATTTTGCAGAGTAAATAGTTTGATATTTTACATTACATAGTGAATTGAAAAAAGAATGTAATATACTGTTATGAAAAATTTACATCATTTCAATTGTAGTAATATATATATGTAAACTCTACAAAAAAATTGTCTAATCTGACCTATAATACAATGTCTATTATGTACATATATTCTCAAATATATAAAGAAACTAAATATAGAAAGTGAATCAAATTTAAAACAGTACTATGAACTAGTTAGAAGGTTGATGCAAAATAGGGTCATGATCTATGTGAGCTTTAAAAGCACTGATATATATGCGCTGTCTTGCTTAGCTTTTTGTCTATTCTTTCCTTTCATATTATATAATTAAAAACCTAAAGATCATGCAATTAATTAACCTATACAAATAAATATGCAACTTGTAAATAGTTATAATTGTTATGAATAAATTAATATATCTTAGCTTTTTTTCTCAACTTTCTCAATTTTATCCAAAAATGCCGTCTCAATTTTCTGTTACAATATTTTAAATGTTCTTTAAATATGATCTTTTCTTAACGAATTAGTTCATGTATTAATTAATTATTTTTTGAATGACTTTGCTAGATTTTAAAATGAGCATTGATAAAAAATTTAATTATTTAAATACTATCATTTTAAATGGCATAATATGATTAATTTTTTTTTTTTCTTAATTTTATAAAAGAAGATAAAAAAAAAAGTTGAACTATAATATAAAAAACTTTTCCCCATTAAATGGAGAAAGGGGTTATTAGGCGCAACCTTTTTCTTCCCCCCAAATATTTTAATTTTGAAATTAAATTATAAGTCGAAATAAAAGACGAAAGATTAATAATAGTAGAATTCATTTGATAAGTATTATACATTTGTTTAGTCTGCTCCAAGACAAGTTAATTACCGAATAATAATGTTTGGGAATATTATTTAAATAACATAAGAGATAGAAAGTAAGCGGCACTAATAATACATCAATAAAAGATTAAATACCTATATAAAAACAATGAAAATCTTTATTTTGTACTCTCCATCTCTCTAAATTTAAATACCAAACTACCCAGCTTTCATTCATAAAGAAGCAAATTGATGACTGGGGGGGGAGGGGGTAGTTAAACAATCCTTACGAATTTTTATTAATTATGATCTGATTTAAAAATAATTCTAATCGTCTTAATTTAAATTAATTACTAAAAAAAAAAACCCACTTACTTAAAACTTTTTGAAAGCTTGACAAAAAAAAAAAAATCTCTGACGAGTAAACATCAGAAAAAGAATCTTTGTCCATTTCAAACTCATGCTGCTAATCCCGTTTGATTAGTTTAACAACAATCCTAAAAATGTGAATGCTGAGTGCGTGATCTAAAACCGCTGATATTACACTAAATCTACCTAGACTAAAAATTTATAACTGACTAGAAGGCTCTCAGAGCTTAGTGAACCCATGCAAAAGGGCATGCTTCTAGTATATTGGTTCCTTTTCCAATACGCATTACCATACAAATTGGCCACACTCTCCTGATCAAGGCAAAGTATTTTCAATCACTCAATGGGAGCTGAACTGGCCAAGCACAGAAAACAGGTAGGTTTGGATGGCTACTGGAGCACCAAACTGTGAAATAGGTTATACGGCTAAAATGTATGGCAACTTTTGATGCTTTTTGTTTTTGAAAATAATAATAATAAAAAAAACTCCTTCATATTAACCTTAAATATTATCTTTATTTTTTTTTAAAAAAAAAAATAAAAGGCATGAAATTCATTTTCTTTGACTCTTTTATTATTTTTAATGAAGGAAGAAAAAAGACAATCATAACACTAACTGGCAATCGACATAAATTTTATTAAGTAAAAATCAACTCAATTGAAATTTTACTTAAAAAAAAAAAAAGTGTGCACATATTCACACAATTACATATAAATAATTTATAATCCACATCCAATCCTCAAATATATATATAAAACAGCCCTATTTTTAAATTAGTTAAAGATAGGCAAGTAGCATATCGAACATTTTAAATGAATTTCAAGCGTCAGACGTGGCAGAATTGAGCTAGGATCCAAGGACGTGGATCTCTAAAATTTGCCAATCAGCGACTGCTCTAAATTACATAAAGCAATTCTTCTGTTACAATCACACAATACGCTCTAACTATCAACCCCCTCCATAGACTTATCTCAGGCATTAAAATGAGAAAATTTGGTAAGATTATATTGATACTACAAGTTATCATTGCAATTAGCTGATAGAATAAGTTATATATTTTATAGAAGAAATTATTTCAAATTAATCGATCAATATCCATGATAATATAGTATGTATGTGGCAATCTGAAGCTAATATAATAATGACTAACAACGAGAAAACATGCTGAAAATGTGATCAAGAAAATCAAGTGTATGAATGCAAAAAAATTTTCACTATTATTATGTGAAATTAATCATTAAAATTGAGCATGGTCATTGTTCTGAACTAATTAGTTGAGTTATATGCACAAAATTCAAAATTCAGGTATTGTTTTCTTTTACCTAAGACCACTGCGTGCCAAACTTTATTCTTTCTTACTATTTTTTTTTTCATTATTATTGTTCTTTTAATTAACATAAACTCACCAGAGTTGAGTTATCAAAAATATCTTAAAACATTTATTAAATTCGTTTTGAATATACATAAAACAACTATAATTTTCAATTATCTTTTCTTTTTTCTTGTCTTATCAAATAATTATTTGGAGTACATTGCTCTACTATTTAATGTGCAATTACAATTTACGATTTTTAAAAGTTATATTTCATATTATTTTTATTTTATAAATAAATTTTCAATTAGGTATTGAATTTTTCTAATACTAACTTCACGAGCTATTGCGTATTATATCATATAAAGAAAATAACTTTCTTAAAATTTCTTACAAACACGTATGTCTATCTACATATATAACACAACTATATATAGTGTAATGCAATAAACAGAAAAGAGTTGGCTATAAAGTGAAAGGAGACTATCTGATTCTTCTTTGAGACCTTAAAGAAAATGAGCCTTTTTCTCTAACTTTTATACCAAGACACATGAAGGGTTTTCTTCTCAATTGTCTTACAGTGCTTAAGAGAAACATCAATATAGATATATTAAACAAACCCCATACTTCCCCTTCTTTTTAAATTCATGTAAATAAAGATACAATATAAGACAAATGACCCCCAAGATGCATTTCATGCTGAACCAGCACTCATCAGTTGGCCAGGGCACTATCTCATATATATCTCTATTTGCGAAGAGTATTTATCTCTAGTAAATTGTTACATTTTTATTTGCCATTGTCAAACTCACTCCACTCACAACTTTGACACCATCCACCTCAGATAAATACAATAATGATTATTACTAGTCAACTGATTTTTTTTGACAGTTGGAAAAATTGCATGTGAATAAAAGCTAAATCATGATCTTTATTCTAAGAGGCAGCAGTTGGTATCAAACGCAGGAAGACAGTGGTTGCTAATACTCGTGATTGCAAATCTTTTATTGAATTATTTATCACTGCAGATCATATCATGCTCAAGTGAAGAAAAATTGCATAAACTGAAAGAACTATCTTTTAACTTATGAAATCACAATAAAAGATAAATAAAAAAAAAAATATTTGATTTGAAAGATGGATAAGAACTTTACTACAAAGACATAATATATAGAACACCTAAATAGTACAAGAGGCACTATAAATAAAAAATGAAAGAACAATATTTGGCAGATTGATTATATATGAGGAATGGCAAGGTTATTTTTAAATTTAAAGGAAAATATCAAATGCAGATATTTCAGTTTTATGTCCAACAAATTATCATTGTGATGTTTTTTTTTTTTTTTTGGTCATTCAGATTTGGGCAAAGCTTTCATATAAAATCTTTGGCAAGTAAATGCAAAAAAAAAAAATAATTTTTCTTTCTTACTTATTATTATTATTTGGGATCACTCATCAAGTGAATGAAAAAACAATCTATTTTGATGTATATTAAGATCTGTATTCAAAAATAAGATGAGATTACTAAGTAAGAGTATACTACGACAAAACAGTCATTAACAATTGTTAGTTGTATTTTTCCATTTATGTACAGAAAAATAATATATTAATACAAAAAATATTAATATATGAATTAAATATACATTTAAAATAAAATGAAATACATTCATGACTTTCCACGGTGCTAAATTTTAACTAAATTTAACATATTATCAATAACTATAATATATGATCAGAATACAGATATGAACCTTATCTGGTAAATGACGGGCTCATCAGCTAAATCAGATTCAAAACATTAAATCCATATCTCATCCGAAAAATAATAAACCTTATAACTAGATTAACTGCTATTGCATATTTTTCACATATGTACATTTTAAATTTCATACATTTTACAGGGTTTTTAAGTAAATAATGAAATATTACACTAAACATTTTGTGTGAGGCAGTGATACTTATAAGATGAATTTCAATATTTTTACTCAAATTAATATATAATAAATGATAATCAAAATTACCCCAAATTCAAGATTCAACCATACTAGCCAAGAAAATAAACTCTAAAACACCACCAATGGTTTCACTGCTATAAGTAGACTTCTTAAGTGTAAAAAACTATAAAATAATAACATATTTATGCTAAACTTTACCCACAATTCCACTTACCTCTCATACACTTTTAATATTAAAAGAACTTTTAAATAAGTTAAATGCTTCAGAATCATAAATTCTTAATAGTAAAGATTCTTTAATTCTTCTTTTTATTTCATTTTTCTCAAAGACAAACTTAGCTTCAGCATAATTAAGTGTGACCTATATTTTTTTCATGGATATATAAAGCAGAACTAAGATATTTATTTCTAACTCTACTTTTATGTACCTTTATTCTTTCATTTATGCTCAAACTACTCTGACCTATATATATATATTTTCTCACAAAAACAAAAAATAATATACACTACTCCAGGAATAGGCTTTCAATCAAAAATTTTCTTTGTATTATTTAATAAATTATTCAAAGAAATACCCCTTTTCCAAGCAATTTTCTTATTTCCAAACAAATCATTATTTTTACCTACAATTTTATAAGACGACAATTTAAATAGCATAAAAATAAAATATTTTTCTTTATCCTTTATATCATTACAAATATTATTTCTATTAAATAAAATACTTTTAACAAATTTATCAGCGTAGCCAGGGTTAGAAATAAAATCTTATTCTGCTTTATATATCCATGAAAAAGATAAAGGGCACACTACTAATTTTTATGAAGCTAAGGTTGTCTTCTATGAGAGAAATGAAATAAGAATTAAAGAATCATTATTATTAAAAATTTATGATTCCGAAGCAGTTAACTTATTTAAAGGTTCTTTTAATATTAAGGTGTATGGAAGGTAAGTGGAATTGTGGATAATGTTTAGTATAAATATGTTGTTGTAGTACTTTACACTTCAGAAGTCTGCGTGTAGCAGTGAAACCATTGGTAGTGTTTTAGAGTTTATTTTCTTGGCTAGTCTGGTTGAGTTCTGAATTGGGAGTAATTTTAATTATTTATTGACGAGTTTAGCTTTATGTTTTTAATAAATGATAAATAATATATAAAGTTATTAAAATACAATTAAATCAGTTTAACAGATATGGTCTGAGAGACAAACACTCATAAGTGTACATATATATTTATGACTTCTTATCACAGAATAAAAACTGATTCAAAATCATAAGTCACAATTTTAAACTAAATCACAGAATAAAAACTGATTCAAAATCATAAGTCACAATTTTAAACTAAGTCAAAAGATAAAATATTTGGATCCAAATTATCATAAAAAGTATAATAAGATAACTAAAGGTGTTGGGAAAAAACATGCAAATAATGTCAACTACATTGAACGTGTGCACGTATATTATATATATGAGGAAAAAATGCCAATAAGAGCTTTTTTTCTCCTCGCTGGATGTAAATCATTTTGATCAGTCATCTTACCTATACATTATTCAATTTGCATAATATTTTAATACATATCTGGGTAATATTAAATCTTTCTATAAACATTTTTTTAAAAATGAAAACTGAAAAAAACAACTCATTATTATTACTGAAATAATTATTGTAAAGAATATATAAATAATACCAGATATTAAATAGTAGTATCTCACTTCATTTAAATTACAATGGCATCATTTATAAAACCTTTACCCCCTCTGATAATTATGTCCAATTTTCCAACAAAATTTTTTTCCCATTTATTCATTCTAGTTCCTGAAAATAAAACTCTTTTTTTCTGTTCTTTATTATCGTTAAAATGAATAGCTTTCATATCAAATTTTAATTCAAAAAACGTTATTGCAAGCACAGTTTTCAAATGGTATAAATCAAATAAATATCTGTTAATCTATCCCAATTTTTTTAGTTCAGTTATGTTTTTTTTTTTTTTTTTCATGTGTCATAGCATCGGCCGGAAAGCGAACCCGCTAACCCGGGACAATTGCTTAGTAAGACAGCTATGCTGACCTCTCAACCACCGATGCTTGACAGTTATGTTATATTTTTCTTTCAACAATGAGTAAAATAATTTATGATAAAAAAATACTTTTAAAAAACAATATCAAATTCTTTAAAAATTTTATTTTTTAATTATTTGAAATTTAATTTAAAACACCTTAAAAAAATTTAAATCAAAGACACGCATTCACATGCACATAATAAAGCTAAAAATTAATCATAAAATTATATAAACACTTAATAATCATCTGGAATTTTTATAACTAGCTATTAACTAATTAATAAATTTCTCACAAAGTTAAAAATTTTGTATAGCATAGGCAAATAACATTTTTTTAGCAATATTATGTTAAAAAAATTAATCCTTTTTTTTAATAGCATAACATTATTACAAAAAAAAATATTTATATTTTATTTTGAACTGACTTGCAAGGTATGTAGCAATTTCATTAATAGTATTTTTAACATTTGATTCACAATTCACTCAAAGAAAATTTAATTTTCAATATTTAAAATAGTTTTTTAAAAAGTATAATGGATTTATTGTTTTAGTGAACAACTGTCATATGACCACAATATAAGCTACCATACTTATGCATGACAAAAAGATTTTCAGATATTATATTGCAATGTACGTAACTGACTTAAGATTGCCAAATTTAACAACTAAAAATATTATGACACAGAAATAAAGTATTTTATTACAAAAATATTAATATAAAATCAGAATTTTGAACATAAAACTGCTTAATAAATTTTAATGTTTTTGGAAGGACTAAAATCCATCTAAATTGTAATAAAAATAATTAAAATTATCAACAATGTAAAACAATAAATGTTCATATTAAAAATGAAGTTAAAATACCAAAACTCTGAATATGAAAACAATCATGGCAAAATATATTCATATTGATAAAAAGGTAAAAAATAATTATTTTTATCTTTGATTAACATAATTTAATGATTAATTGGTTAAAATTTTTCAGGAATCAATTACGAATCAAATTTTCTCAATAAATCAATAATCAATTATTTTTGGCTGATTTTAAGTTCTACCCTCACAAATAAAACTTGAAAATCAAACAATGACATAAAAAATTGTTATAAAAGAGTAGAGTTGAATTAGCATTAACTAAACTTAAAATGACAATTGTAAATGCCATTAAACAAGATAATTATACTTAGTAATAATGAACAGATTATTATTCATAATGCCAACATTGTCTTGTGAGTATATTTTTTGTGTTATTCAATTTATTTATTTTTTAAATAATGTGAGCACAGCTTAATTCTAAATACCCGCTTGCAAATATTGCAATTTGTATAATATTTGAGTGTTTTTATGTGTTGTAAATAAACTTATGTTTATTATTATTAGGATTAAAAAAAGCACACATGTATTACAACAAAATGAAATAATTTGTATGGTTGACTGCAAATTTTTAGAAAATGTTTTAATTAATATATAAATAACTGAAAAAGTAATCAATAATATTAATGATATTCCCTTCTTAACTTAATAATAAACCTACAAATTATATTAACAATTTATGCCTAAAACTTACAAATTAAGAATTAAAAAAATAACATTTCACTTGTTATTTAAAATATTGTGATAATGAAGCCTATTCTGCTGTATATGTTTAATATATTTGCAAGTCAAAGTTTGTATATAATTGCAATAGCTAAAAGACAATATACAACCTACCCTTTTTGCTTGCATGGAATTCCCTTACGAAGAATTGATGCTCTTAATTCCTCTAGTACACTGTCTGGATTAAAAGATGATGTCGTTGATACATTCCACATTGCCTAAAAAGATACCAAAATTGTGTTTTATCTTCTTTACATAAATATTGGTATATTTTTGTGCATGTGCAATATTCAAAATTAACTTTTTGTAACACAATAAATTATACACAGATCTGGATAATTTCATTTATATCCATAACCTATAAAAATCTTCATTTTAACACACAGACAATCATATATATATATATTGTAACAAAAACAATTTGTATTAGCATAATTTGTAGCAGAATTATTGATACATAATGCTTGCAAGTAATATTAAAGCTGCTGAAATGATAGTCGCTATACTTTAAAAACTAAACAGGATATGCTCCAGCGGTTCATCATTTGTAACCGAATAAAATTAAAGGTGAAATGAATTTACCATGTTAGCTGATATACTATCTATAAGTAAAGGAGGATGACGCTAACAGATGAATAACAACATATACATATGTTTATAATTGGGTGTCTATTTGTAACTAATTAAATATAACATCATAGCCCGTTTGCAACTATCATAAACTTTAATTCCGTTATGCTAATAATAAGATAAATAAATTATCCCATTTCTTCAACACATAAAATAACAAAATTAAAATTAAAACTGTCATCATTAAAGATTTAAAATATTTTCGATATTGGGAAGTCATTTAACCATTAAAATGTACTAGCCATTGTCATTAAATAAATTAATATTAGATATAGCAACTGAATAAAATTACTGTGAAATCCCTACAGTGAATTATGCTTATCTCCAATAATAGGTTCTTTTAACAAAGAATCCTTCTCATTCCTCTTTCCATGTATATACAACCATTCATGGTCACATGCATACACTGGTGCTATTTATAACAACTTATAAAAAAAATCTCATATAAAGTTAATATTATTAAGTTGGAAAGGGATTACATCACTCTTTATTCAGTTTAGCTAAGTACATGTGTTTTCCCATGAGCGCCACTAGATTGTTCTAAATCTAGATAAATATTATCTGTGCATAGTGTACTGAGTTCAAACCCATTCGGTACATTTTTACTACACATGACTTGGATGACTAATGAAAAAAAAAATTACATTCTTATATTTTACTCATGTCAATAAAATCATAAGATCCCAATATCCCAAAATTTATATATCAAAGACTCTTATAGACATTACTAGCTCAGTTTAAGTATATTGATGAACAGATGCAAAATACTCTCATTAATGGCTTCAAACACACATCGTGAAGACCATTAATGGCCCTGAAACTAGTTACTTAACTTAATTATTTGTCATAATATAAAGATAATGATGATGATGGCAATGATGAAACCAGCTATAGCTTTATAATGAACTCACAACAATAAATTTATCTTTCATAAACCTATAGGCACTTCTCAAAATCATCCTATGTTAAACTAGGCTTTAAATATAACAATCACCAGCATTTATATACGTTTATAGTTATTTATTCCAAGTAATTTTATAGTTAAAACTAGGATTCAATAATACCAGTGATAATGAATGATCATCACGAATCTCTACACATGATATTCAACTCTCTATAAACCCCATTTACTAAACATATTAACTTTGGGTTTGATTGAATGATTATTATTTAATCAAATGATGATGGTGATCATAACTCTTGTGCAGTATTATTTTAGATGTTGTTTTAATCAGTAATATGATATCCCTCTTTAATGATGATGACCAAAACTCATGGGCACAACATAATTTTAGCTTTCTATTATTAACCTACAATAATTAAAAATTGATTACATATCAAGCATAATCCTTAAATGAAAATCAATATTCTAGCTTGCTTAATATCTTGCGAGTGGTGCTTAATACTTGCAAATGATTCTTAATATCTGCGAACGATGATGATGATCATTTAAAATGATAGAATCAAGACAAGAAAAATATAATATTTTTTAATAATAATAACTCGAAACCAATTAAGATATATAATTATATTTATTAATACTATTCCTCTTTCTTTTTTTATAAACAAAATTAATAAATGTACAATTGACTTGATTATTATATTAATTAAATATAGGATCAGTACAAAATTTTATATACACATAATTAAATAAACCTAATCTACAAGTTTGTCACTTTTGATAATTTTAAAATAAGCTGGCTTAAAATGACATTAAAAAAAAAATTCTATAAATGTTCATTCAAAATTTTCACTACTTATATGTCATAAAAGCAATTTACTTTTACGTAATATGTGTGTTTTTTCTCACTTTCATTCATATGTTAAGCCCTGCTCTTTAATTTCCTATGTTTAAACTAATTATGCATAACCTATTCTTTTGACATGTTTGTTTAAGCAATTATACACACACACCTGATAATATGTCAACATATATGTTAAAAATGGATACCCCTATATGATGGATTAATACATAAATCACATATATAAAATAAAATGATAAAAAATATTATTGCAACCTTGAGCCAAAATAAATAACAATAAAAAAAAAAACATTATCAAGCATATATATTGAGAGGTTGAACAATAATAAAAAAAAACATCTTAATATTACAATACACCTGGGCCTTGTTTTACGCGATAGATAGATTCCTCAGAAAAGACGTGCAAATAAAATTGTGCAAAAATAGACATAACTTACATTGAAAAGGGGGGGATGCAGTCTGTGATTTTTCAAAATTCGTGTAAAAGCAAAGCACCAATGTAAAATTACTTTAAAATTCGCGCAAAAAAAAAATAAGGAAATAAAATATGACTAATAAAAAATTCCAAATTTGAAAAAAATTGATACAAGACAAACTTTTTTTAACTATATTTAATTTTATTCAAAATAATATATTTTTATGCATAATTTACAGTACAGTATATTACATTTTTATACACGTTTTAATTATTATCACTATTTGCCAAAAAACACGTTCGTTTGCAAACTGGTAAAAAAACCACAAGAGGAAATACAACTAGCACCAACTTCACATTCATGTTGTGTCAATGGTTTTCTGGTGACAAGGTAATTAGTAATTAATCTTTGAGACAATGATTTTATTAATTCTTTATGAAACTAACAATTAAAAATTAAATTCTTGTTTTTGTCTTTAATTTTCAATTCCGTTTAAAAATCAAATTTCACATCACATTAATTTCAAGTCGCCGTAAGTAATTTTTAAATTGTTAATTACAATTAAAAATCAGATTTTAATTTTTAATTGTCAAATTTAATTGTGCCCACTGCTATTACTCACCTTTTAAAAATAAACTTGTGGACACTAAATGATTAATAATTGATTACGTTCTTTTTTAAAAAGCAACAACAGAATGTGATTTAAAATGCAAAATTAACATGCACAATGTTTGAACAAATTTACATTATAATCTTGTAAAATTTAATGTGTGTATACATAAAATGTGGAAATCATGATTTTAATTTCATTATTGCATAAAATCTTACTATTATAAAGCGCTGAAAATATTGAAATTACTAAGATGAAAGTTGAATTCCAATAATGTGCTATTACTTTCAATATAACGTAAGTGCACAAAATTTATTATTTAAAGTAATAATGCATTATCGGAGTTCGACTTCCGGTGAAACATGATTCGCGTAACTTCAAAATTGTGTTAAATAAGTCCGCGTAAAAAAAGAACCAGGTGTATATAATAATAATAAAAAATAAAAATAATGAAAAAAAACTATGTTTAATGAATTTAAACTGTGTGTGTATTGCCATGTATTATGAAGAATAACATAATCAATGAACAAACTCTTAATGTTTTCTGTATTAAAAAAAAAATGCTTTGACTTTATAAATTAAAGTGTACTTTTAATAAGTAAAAATAAAAGATTTGTTAATGAAAGTTCAAAGTTACCCGATTATTTTCACTTCTTATGAATGTCTCAAGTTTGAATTTTCAGACCGCTTGCCTTACGCAGAGCTTCAAAAGCTTGATTTGCTTATTTCTACTATTTAAAAAGAAAAGTTCTTGATGGTACTTTTAAGATAAATATGAATTGTTTGACTGGCTTGTTTATACCATTTTAAAAAGAATTTGTTGATACTTTTGGATAAATATGAATTGGTTGACTTCCTTGTCTCTACCATTAAAAAAAATCATTGTAGACACTTTAGAGAAATGTGAGGAAAATTCTAAAAAAAATTGATTTATAGCTTAATCAAACTTGCCTATATATATATGGCTTACATACATCTTTTTTCTTTTCTTTCTTCTCCTTTTTTCAAAGACGATGATTAGGTGACATCTGTGGCTGGTTTTAAATTTGGCCATTCTTTGGTTATAAAGGACTTTTGTAGAAGTCCACGGATAGACCAGTGATTTAACCCATTATGTCGAATTTCAGGGAGCAGAAACAGTCAGTTTTAGCACGGAAAATTCATTGTGTTATACAGAGCCCAAAAATATATTATCATTTTACAGAATTTTCAATAACTTCCTCCAAGAAATTCAATTTTGTTCAATCTCTTTATACCAATTCTGCTGTGAGCTGCTTTATATATACGCACATCTTTTTTTTTTACGTTGACTTTAAAACAAGTCATTTTTATTCTTTAAATTTTTTAAAGAGAGAAATAAAAAAAATCAAACAACTCCTTCTGAGTTTAAAAAAAAAACTTTAACTTTAGCTACTCATTTCTTTTAGTTTAAAAGAATTGCATATTCGTAATATTATTAACTGATTGCCATTCTTAAAAATGGTTAAGTGATTGCCTTCGAAACTGCATTTTGCTTGGTGATTCTCTTTAAAATTATTAAAACTGAATGCTTTTTAAAAACTGCATCTTAATGACTACATCTCTTCTTTTTCTTTAATAGCAATAAAAAACCGACCTTAGTAATATTAACGACTGATTAATTTTTTAAAAAAAAAAACTACATATTTCCAGGTCACTCACTTCAAAACAAAAACTGAACTGACTTCTTAAATATTATTTCACTCGTTTTTATATTTCAAATTTCTGACCCAAAAGGCCATCTGCAAATCCTGTTATCTCAAGATAAAGATCCAAGTTTTCAAGCTGACGGTCCTCTATATATTTCAATTCCTCATCAAAAAGAAAAAAATCTATCCAAAAATAATTGTGATTTGAGATTAACAATTATTTATTCCATCAAAACATCTCTTTTTCTGAGATAATCTAAGATGCAGATTACATAAAAAAAAAGTTTGTAATCTACAGTCCTTAGAAATATGTGTAAAAGTATTTTGTGTTTACACAACCATTCTCATTCTTTCACACTCTTTTGCATGTGTGTCTTTTTTTTACTAATCATTTTTTACACCTTCCTTTCTTAATGTTTTATTTTACAGAAATAAAACTAAATAACTGAATATATTAATTATGTAATAAGAAATATATCAAAATATCATTTTTATAACATTATATTCATTCCCTACTGCTTATGTTTATCATCTATAAAATATATAATAATAACAACAATACATGCACACATAAATCTCTATATAAAAGCAAAAAAATTTTTTTTTTAATTAAAGAATATATATATGTGGGGGGGGGGAATGAGAACATATATCTACAATATATATATATATATATATATATATATATATATATATATATATATATATATATATATATTCCCAGTGATTAATATTGTGTAATACATCAAGATTAATACTCCAATTACTGATTTATTAAGTAAATAAGATATTGCCAATTCAAAAAACAAGACAAAAATTTTTAGAGAAAAGATTGGATCAACTTTTCTCTTTACCACAATTTCTTTATAGAGGCTTATCTGAAGCACTTTCAAAAGAAAGAATGAATATTTTTAAATCAATCATATTATCTTTAAGCCTGCATTTTAAATTGATTTATTTTATTTTAATTAATAAGTGAGAAATTTTTCAATTTGCACATTCTCAATACCAACTCATATAATGAAATATGCAAATATAAACATTCACAGTGAATCTTATGTACTACATTGAGATTAATATTCAAACTACTGTTTTATTAATTAAATGGAATACTCTCAATCCAAAGCACAAGACAAAAAATATGATTCATTCTTTTCTCTAAAAAAGTTTTCTTTAGTGCTTTGATTGAGAGTACTTCATTTACTTAATAAACCAGTAATTTAAATATTAATTTTGATTTATTATATAAGATTATTCACTCAGAATGTTTATATTTACATATTTTACTATTTGAATAAGTATTGATAGTGTGTAGATTGAAAAATTTCACAAGTGTCAATTAAATAATATAAATCAAATTAAAATATATGTTTAAAAGTATTAGGATTGATTTTAGAATATTCATGTTTTATTTCCAAACTGCTTCAGATAAGCCTCTATAAAATAAATTGAGATAAAGAGAGAAGACAATCCATTCTTTTCTCTAAAAAAGCTTTGTCTTGTGCTTTGGATTGAAAGTATTTCATTTATTTAATAAACCAGTAATTTTAATATATATATTGAACCAGATGCTCTATCCAATTCAAAAGTTCTATCACGTAAGTTAAAAATGGCTTTCATTTTAGTTATATCAAAGTTTTATATTTTATTATTTTATGTATTAAGAGTATGTGATAACACACACATACCTGCTTTATTTTTATAATAAAAAAAATAAGCAGTGATTTTTATTTTTTATTTGCAACAAATTTTAAAATCTATTTTCTTTTCACAGTTTTTTTTTATTGCATTTGTAAACATGTTCTAATTAAAAGTTTTATTATTTCTTTGAGAATGCTTTTAATTTTAAAAGTTGTAATAGCATTCCTGTTTATTTTAAATAAAATCTATTTTAATTTATTTTAACTAAAGCTGAGACTTGTTTGTACATTTTTTTAAATTAATTATGAATAAGATTTGCCTTGGTCAAAAACTACTAGTTAAAAGATGTTATGAAAAAATAAGAGCTTATATAAATAGCCCTGGGATTTCAGACTAATTATTCATCAGTTATTGAGGTTTATTCTGCTAGTTTAGTATGCCAATTATGAGATTTGATTGAATTGCCATGCTGCTATCAATTCTCAAGGTCACTGTCCATTTCTAAAAACCAATACCAAAACTATACGCTATGAAGAATAGCCTCAACATCATGCCATGCTAAACCAATTTAAAGATGTGCCCCAGATCCCAAATCAGCATTGCAAAATCATATTGTGAGAGCTTAAACAAAAACTGATCCCTAACATTGCCTCCAGCCTCCCAAACATATAATGAAAATCTAAAATCTTTGTAGAACTTTCCATTAAAATAAATTGTGTGTGCTGCTGAAAGACATCTGCAGAACCTAATGTTATGCCTCGAGGTAACTTGTTTTCTTATTTTCACCAGGGTTTAAAGTCTCAGCTTAATCTTAAAAAAAAACATATTTTATTATATCTTTTGCATATTCAATCTAAATATTTTAAGCATTTATTATATGTATTTTCTTATTGTATTTTTAGTGTCTCTTGGACTCTTACTTTTAAGATTCCATGTTTGTTTCAAATTTATTTGTCAGAGTGTTTACTGAGAGTTTATTTCTTAAAGCCATTTACATTTATAATTGCTATTTCTCTTTCTTAATAAATGCTTGGGCAGATGTAAATAAATTTGATTATTTACCTGTCTCCGATTGAGACTTTTAATTATTATATAGCAGCTTAGTTTTGGCCATTCGTTTGGTTGGTGATTAACCATATATATATGGTCTGTTTTCCTCAAATCAAAGATTTAATGTTCCCTCAATTTTAAATTATCTACGCCGAAGTATTTTCTAAGATTTCAATTTTCGTTAAATTGGAGATTTAATTCTTCTCTCTTCTCCCATTCTACAATTCATACTTTGTCGTATTCCTTATATTTATTTTCCTTGCATTGTAATCAACCTTGTCAATCTTCAATGTGGTTGTCCATACAATAGTTCTGAGGACAATAAGACATCACTAGTCAATAATCTAGTGATTGCTCGCCCATGCTGGTTTCATAGATTCATGCAACAATCTTTCATTTGTTATTTGTTTTAATACTTTTTGAATAAGGAAACCAGAGTTGCTTAGATAAATAGTCAGCTGAAAAAAAATTATTTCCTCCCTTTGAAAAACTCTATTAGAAATTTAGCCTGTCTGCTGGAGCTTTTGACATTTTATTTTGCTCATGCCTTAATAGAATTTAATAAAAAACACGTTTATTTTATATATCTCTGTACTTGCAAATTTTTATGTTAATTTTATTAAATTTTAAAATTATATTAGCTAACATTTGTCCAAGTTTTATTTTCTCAATTGTCTGAACAATATTAATGAGCTCTTGCTCTCCCTGGGTCTGGTTGATGCAAATCATCATCATCATTAACTTTTGATTACGGTAAAGAAATTTTCCAGGTATGCAGTGACCTGGTCGCATCCTTCATGATCAAAAAAATAAATAACCATTTACTACAGTTATTTAAATTTTGGTGTAACCAACATTGGGTTTCAAGTTTAAAACCGATGTCAGATTTTGTTCGGACAATTGAGGAATATTTCAGGTGTAGGAGGCAAGATTTCATAGGTGGAAATCAGTTTGTATTAATTAAGGTATGGATTGTTGGGGCGGTTTAGTGTAAGGGGGTTTGTCTTTTTAATATGATAATAATAATAGCATCCCCCCCTTTGGATTTATTGTTGAATGTAAGAAAAAGTTAAAAAAAATATTAAGAAGTTATATTTTTGGAAAAGTGAAAATAAAAATTAGAGTGAGGTTTAATCTTATTTCGAAAATGGGAGTAGTAGAAAAGGGAAGAGAAGAGACAGAGACCAGGGTGATAATGAAGATGATTATGGCTATGATGAGAAATGATAGAAAATTCAAAGCTGAAATGAAAGGATGGAGGCAAGATAGAATGTGAAGAGTGGAGAAAAACCAAAAAATCATAGAGATAGATTTGATTAAAGAAAGTCAGGAAATAAAAAAAGAAATTGAGGTGATAAAAGACATGAAAATTGAACTAAAACCAAATAGTGTTGAAGCAGGTAAGGTGGCACGAAATATAAAAATAGATAGAGATTGGATACAAATAAATAGCATGGTAAAAAAATTAAAAAATGCAGATCAAGAAATAGAAAGAAGATACAAGTTAAACATTGAAAATGGTATAAAAAAGTGCCCTCAAAAGATTAAAAATAAGTTGATTAAAGTAACCATTTATTTTAAACAGGAATATGATTTTAAAGTAGAAATACAAGCTATTTATAAAATAATCTTATTCAAAAAGACTGTAGAAAATGAATTTTTGTCAGTTACTAGTATTAATGTGAGCAGTAATATAGTGAGACAGTTTAAAAAAATGTTTGCTTGGCAAAAGGGTTGTCAGATATACAAAGCTGAAAATAAAATAGAACGTGAAAAGGATAAGATAAAAAATTATAAGCCAGGAAAAATCAAGAGGGGAAAAGTAACGTATATCAGAGAACCAATTAAAAAAGAAAAAAACACCTGGCAAAGATTAAGAGGTTTAAATTTACAGTAATCGGACAGATTTATTTTGTTTTTAAAAAAATCATATACACCTGGATCTCTTTTTACGCGGACTTATTTAACACGATTTTGAAATTACGCGATTCCATGTTTCACCAGAAGTCAAACTCTGATAATGCGCTATTACTTTAAATAATAAATTTCATGCACTTACGTTATATTGAAAGTAATAGCACATTATTGGAATTTGACTTTCAACTTAGTAATTTCAATATTTTCAGTGCTTTATAATAGTAAGATTTTATGCAATAATAAAATTAAAATCATGATTTCCACATTTTATGTACACACACATTAAATTTTACAAGATTATAATGTAAATTTGTTCAAACATCGTGGGTGTTAATTTTGCATTTTAAATCACATTATGTTTTTGTTTTTTAAAAAAGAACGTAATCAATTATTAATCATTTAGTGTCCGTAAGTTTATTTTTAAAAGGTGAGTAATAGCAGTGAAATGAAATTTGATTTTTAAACGGAATTGAAAATTAAAAAATTAAAGACAAAAATAAAAGTTTAGATACAGAAGAAAATGTAGAAAAAGATAATGAAACAGAAGTGGAACCAGTTCCTTTCACTTCAAAAATGATTCGAGAAGGTCTTCAACTTTCTAATCGGCAAATTATTTTCTTATAAATGACACTAATCACAAACGTGCTCTTAAATTCCAATGAGAGCTAAATGGTTGTATGACTGGATATCGCGTTCATAAACAATTAATAAAATCATCATCTCAAAGATTAATTACTAATTACATTGTCACCAGAAAACAATTAACACAACATGAGAGTGAAGTTGGAGTTAGTTGTATTTCCTCTTGTGTAGAATCGAACCTGTTTACCGGTAAATAGCGATAATAATTAAAACATGTATAAAAAATGTATGCATAAAAATACATATGTTTTGAATAAAATTAAATATTATAGTTAAAAAATAGTTTAAAAAGTTTGTCTTGTATCAATTTTTTTCAAATTTGAAATTTTTTATTAGTCATATTTTATTTCCTTATTTTTTTTTTTGCGTGAATTTTAAAGTAATTTTACATTGGTGCTTTGTTCTTATGCGATTTTTAAAAAATCACAGTCCGTATCCCCCCTTTTTCAAGGTAAGTTACGTCTATTTTTGCGCAATTTCGTTTGCACGTGTTTTCTGAGGAACCTATCTATCGCGTAAAATGAAACCCAGGTGTACACGGATTATGAGAATGGAGAAAAATATTTTAATAAAATATTATTTTAGACAGACCACAGGACAAACATTCAACCAGGTTTCTAAGGGGTTTTTAAAATGTTTAAAGTTTTTTTTAAAAAATAGCACTCGAATGCTTTTATTATTTTTTTTATTGCATGATAGGGCAATTGAACCAGATACTCTATCCAATTCAAAAATTCTATCCTGTAAGTTAAAAATGGGTTTCATTTTAGTTATATCAAAGTTGTATATTTTATTATTTTATGTATTAAGAGTATGTGATAATATACACATACTTGATTTTTTTTTTAAAAAAAGCAGTGATTTTTATTTTTTATTTGCTATAAGTTTTAAAATCTATTTTCTTTTGACAGTTCTTTTTTAAGCATTTGTAAACATGTTCTAATTAAAAGTTGTTTTTTTGAGAAAGATTTTAATTTTAAAAGTTGTAATGGCATTCCTGTTTATTTTAAAAATAACCTATTTTTATTTATTTTAACTAAAGCTGAGACTTGTTTTTACATTTTTTAAAATTAATTATGAATAAGATTTGCTCGGGTCAAAAACTACTAATTAAAAAATGTTATGGAAAGATAAGAGTTCATATAAATAGCCCTGGAATTTTGGATTAATTATTCTTCAGCTATTGACGCTTATTCTGCTAGTTTAGTTTTGCTTCAACTTTTAGTATGCCAATCATGAGATTTCTTTAAATTGCCATGTTGTTATCAATTCTCAAGGTCGCTATCCCTTTCTAGGAACCAATGCCAAAACTATACTCTATGAAGAATTGCCTCAACATCATGCCATGAACTCCGGATCCCAAATCATCCCTGCGAGCTTAAACAAGTATTAGAACATATTATTAAATTAGCACATACTGATTACTGCAATTAATAACAAGTGCAATGAAAACAAATCAGTGGAACAATATTTAGGTGGTTAATATTGTAATGGTAAGATTTGCCTATCCATGCAACAAAATCCAGACTATAGATAAAACACACCAAAGATGATCGAATCTAGATGGTGAGATCCAGAGTTCGACCAAATATTCAATCCGTTCCACCTTACTCCATAACTTAAGGTCCTATGAATGACATTTCCTAAATTGTACATGAGTTCAACTTTTAATTGTGAGCCAGCAGTAGCAAAATGTGAAACCGGAGACTCCAGGAATAAATGACTAAATTACTATTAAATTAGCAAAATGCAAACATATGGCTAAGTGAACTATCAACATATTAATAATTATAACAGAGGTATTCATATATAAAGTGGTGTACAAATAAATTAATATGGAGTTGGATGCAAATTAATTTATGAGCAATAAAGAAATAGAAATGAGTTATACTTTAAATAATAATTTAATAAATAAAATAAAATAAATCATAAACAAAACACACAATTATTATATAATCGGTCCATGAGATGCTACACTTGCAGGTGTTACATAGTTAATGAGATTGGTAGCTACAGATTCTCTCTTTACATGTATCTAATAAAATAATCTGCAATATCATATTTATGCCTATATTAATATGTTAAATCCTAGCCAATTTGCAAAGAGTTGAGCACATAATCAGGCTCAAAGATACATGGGTTAGCATAATAATCTAGATTAGGGTTCCACTTAATGCTGAATAATCATTTAACATAAGGGAGAGAAAAATGGTTTATACTAGGTCTACTGACACATGCTATGGCACATATTAAAATATTAATCAAGATAAAGAGGGTGTGAATGGGTCATTATTCAAAGGCTTCAGCATCAAATGCTCAGTGCCCTAGGGCCAAAAGACTTGCTACAAATATAAGAACATAATAGTTGAGAGAGTCGGATAAGCTTTAATAACAATCTGGACCCTTGTGTTCCAGTTCTAAAATACTTTGCTTTCCCTGAACTAGAAGTATGAGAGTGACCTCCACCAGCACTCATAAGAAAAACATGCATCAAGTAGTTAATGTACTATAGCTACTTTGTAACGACACAGTCACAACCTACACATATATAAAACATAAATATGTTTAACTAACTTAATGTGCCCTTAAAAATAGATAGTGTTTATTTGCATATCTATATACACAGTTCTGAAGACTAGTATCTCAAACATACTACTTGAAGACTAAATTAATTAATAACCTATATTAAGATACCAAACCTGCATCTCTAATATATATTACTCTAGGGAGGAGAAAGCATATTTGAAGGGCAATTACTGAGAAAATATTACAAATATGCTTTAATAACATCCCTGTGGCTAGTTCCTATGAATAAATGGATTATATCTATAGAAAGTTATAATTCATAACTATAGCTAAGCAAACTACAACTTTAACTAGGATATAACTGATTACTACAATATTAATTTATAAAATTAATCAGTATAAATAAGATCTCGAAACAGCGAGTTGAGAGTAATAATTCAAATAATTAATATTTATTAAAATGAAGACACAAAATATCTTTGCAAAGAAATAGACTAAAATTATATATATATAAATACTCGCGGTTTCGAGTTATTTGGCATATTAAAGTACATACAATGCTAAAATGATAAAAATTATGAAAGTAATTAAAATGAAATAAATAGGCATAAAAGACGGCAGTAACTATAGCATAAATTAGATTATTTGAGTGTTTTACATTTAAAAATAACTATTTTCAAAGTACAAGTTTTAATTTCACACAAGAATATATTTTATATTCATTTAAGAATTTATCAGGTTTAGTTACAGAATTTAATAGTAATAATAACAAGTCAAATGTCACATGACTTATATATAGCTTGCACTTACAAATATGTAAAATTAAGAGCGTGCTAATAGCTATTAGCACGCTCTTAATTTTACAGAATTTAAGAAAACAGATTTTAACTGTAGATTGAAAAATTAACAGTTCATAAACAGAGCTCTGCAGCAATTAGAAATGTTACAGGTTTTCTTCATTGCAGCTTCAGGCACACTGGATGTTGATGTTGGCACTTTTCCTTCTTGGTGGATGGCTTGGCTTTCATTGGGATCTCCTTATAACAGTAGGCCGATGGCTATGCTGTAACTTAGTTCATTGCAGATGTGATGCTTAGCTGCAACTACATACTAAGACAGGACCCTAGTCTACCATCTCCTGCAGGAGATGCGATGAGTCTATGCCTTTTACCCTTCCATGTTAAAGATAAAACTGGCGTGGATTCAGCTTACAACTCTGTACAAACAATATAGTATATATTTTTGCGTATATAAATTGCACTATTTATACACTTTTGCCACTGAAAATCTGGTTGTTTACCAGTTTGTATCCAGCTAGAAAATCCTTTGAAATCCAACCCATTTAATTACTGAAATTCTAACCTTAGCCTGATGTCACTGTTTAAATCTGATTATATTGTTCTATAATTTATGACTTAGCTAATTTCAAAAGAATGTTAATTCTAAGAAATGTTATTGTCAATTTAAGGCTATTAAAACTAGACTCACTGCTATATCAGAACAATTGGATGGTCTAATTAAATTGTTTACAACTTATTTAACTAAAAACTGAATTTATAATTAGTATAAAACTAATTCCCTGTCTATATATGTAGGATGGCAATACCTGGACTATACTCTATATATATGCGATTCCAGCAAAATAAAAGATAAAATATACTAATATTTTAAATTAAATCGCTTTTTAAACTACGTGACTTTTAAAACAAACATACACCTGTAATATATACATATTCCAATCCAATTACAGGCTTATCACTCGCATACATATGTGCGATCATACATATATAGTTTCTCACTGTTGTTTGTGTAGTTACTCTGAGAGTTTAAATCTGGCATAGGTATAAGTGTGAGGGTAAAATAAGTGAAACAGACAAACGATCAAAACTGACTATTTCAATATGAAGAGAACCATTAACTCTTAATTAACATCAGGAATAGTAACAAAATTTAAAAACATGATTTTATAATGGTAAATTTAATAAATTTACTTTTCCATTTTTTGGATGATTTCTTTTAGATCAGATTTTCTTATGTAAATTTTGCTTTGGCTACTTCTTGTCAATGCATGACAGGATCTAGTTTGTACTTTCTAGTATAATGACATATTCCTAGCAATATCCAGATTCTTTATCATAACTAGATTGAATTTAATATACTGTACTGTATTGAACACTAACATACTTGTATGTCTTCTTATAGTTAAATGATCATTCCAGTTGTGACCACTGGTAATGTCACATTCTAAGATACTTTTATGTAACGGAACTATATAGGGACAATAACTGAACACAACATAAAAAAAATTTTTAACAAGAAATAAAGCTGAATTACCACTAGTCATTTTATTTCTTTATGACTTTCCACAGTGTCTGAATTATCAAAATTTATTAGTACTAAAACTATATATATTTAATGGAAAGTCAATTGTTCAAATATCCCCCATAACAAACTTTTAACATCTGAATTATTTTTGTAAAATTTATCTCGTTATCAGATGTCAAGAAAAAACAATTTTTAAATATTTTCCTAGTAATGATCCCAATCAACTTTATTTTAAAAATCCATATCTATTTCTCTCTTCATAATTATACAATATATTATCCCCTTTTCTTCTATTATTCTTTCATTCTTTTCTATATCCAAATATATAAAGAATTTAATTTCCATTTCACTTTTAATTCTTACTAATTCCATAATTCTACTTCCTGACTTCTATGATTAAAATTGATCACAATTTCTATTTCAATCCGTTTTTCATTTCCACTATTTAACAGCTTTACAAATTTAAACATTTCACTTACTCTGCAACTTCTTTATCAATTACATTTTCTTGTCTATATGATAAAATTAGTTATCTAAAATAAAATAATTCTTTATAATAATTGTTTAATTAATATAACAGCCATGACAATACTGCATCATAATTTACAGAATAAATCTAATAGATTACTTTCTGCTAATCCATATTCTAAAGTTCATTTCTTAACTCACAGGCCTCAATAGACTAATATAAATATCAAATAAGTAAACTAGACTTTAAACAGTCTCATGAACTCCCCCAGATTTTGTGATAGAGAAATGATGATGGAAAAGACATTTAATTAATAATTATCAGAATAGTAATCTACAAGATATGAGAATTATAGGGATTTTCTTTTGTTATTTTAATCAATAGATAAAAAGAGGTATATCCCTCTCGTGACCAATAACTGAATACTTAACTAAGATTGCTATGATCCTATAAAAATAAAAATCCTAAATTTAGATCAAAATTCTCAGCTACAAGAAAAAAATTCCAAGCCTCATCCAGATTCAAACCCAAATGACAAGATGGATTGACTAACTACATTATAAAGTTAAAATAAATCCCACTTCTACTTATTTTTATATATTTTCTGCTTTATTTAAGACTATTAATATCACATTCAAATTATTTATTTTCCTTCATTATGTTGAAATAAATATATTCATAACTATAATGTTTTTCTCAAGTAAGTAGCTTTTCTATCTTATAAAGCAAATATTTTATATTGCTTTTTCTAAAATTCATTTGTGAATATTAAAGTTTTTTTTTTTGGAGGGGGGGAGGGTGATGGAGGGGGTAGTCATCATTCTATTAATAATAAATTAATTCTTTATAAGATGTTCCAAATATATATATATATATACTTGTCTGATATATCCAAGAATAGGGCTTCAATCTAAGTCAAATAGATTAAGAAAATAAATAGTGATACTTTAATAATAGAATTATGATTTCTTTATTACAAATCACTAATAAAAAAATAATTGAATCATTTTTTCCTCAGGAGTTCATAAGAAGTTTGAGTATCACAAGCGACAGAGCTATCTATCCATAATTCAAGAATCTTGAGCTTGAAATTCACCACTCTATATATTCATCAATCTACCCAAGGCATGAATCACCAATCATATCTTTAAAACATTTATATGTTGATGGGATTATGCTTGAGAGTTCATAAGAAGTTTGAGTGTCAGATCTATGAGTACCAAAATCAATCTTTGGGCTTCCCACTCCCAAGTCAGCCATTCTACCAACTGCACCAAACCATGCAGAGCTAAAAAAGGCTAATGGCTTTATTTCCTGGAGTTCATAAAAAGTTTGAGTGCCAGAACTGATCCTGAGACTTCCCTCCCACTCCCAAGTTGGACACTCTACCAAAACTGTGCAGGGCAAAAAAATGTTAATGGCTTTATTGTTCAGAAATTCACAAGTTTGATCATGACAACTGCAAAAACCAGAACCAATTCTGGGAACTCCTAATCCCACGATGGATCATATTTGTTGAAATTACAATACAAAGGTACTGATGCAACATTTTATGATCAAAAAATTAACCAATTTTTTCCCCCTTATCAATTCTTCTGTTACATTTAGCAAGAGCAATTTCTTTTTTCTCTCTCTTTTCTGACTTATTCCTCCTTGTAGTAAAGTTTCTAATAGCTTTTAATAACATTTATATAATTAAATGATATGGTTCGTTCCACAAATAATAATAACCACAATTAATGTCTTCAGGTGTTATTTTCTGCTAAATTCACAAATTAATTAAAATGGTTGGACAATGGGTGCCGATTTAGTTTGCACTTATGGCCATTTTGAAATCTAAAAACCAGTCAAAACCATTGCTGATACATCCAACTGATAAATGACATAAATATTGAATAAAGTACTTTAAATTCATATTTTAGAAATTATAAGCTAGTAAAAATAATATGCTTTATTTCATATAGGCATATAGTATAATCTTTTAGTATGTGGAAATTATAAGCTTGGTTTGATCAAACTTCTGCATCTTTTGGATCGATCAAACCATCCTTTACCATCGTATTTCAAATATTTTATGAAGATAATTTTTTTTTAAAAAAAATCCCTAATAAAATAAAGCATATTATTTTTACTAGCTTATAATTTCTGAAATATGAATTTAAAGTACTTTTATTCAATATTTATGTCATTTGTCAGTTGGATGTAACAGCGGTGGTTTTTAGATTTCAAAATGGCCGTGAGCACAAACATTAAACAGAACCATGACATTCACATCAATGAAAGACATTTATCTACAAGTATCATTGTAAATCGAAAGATTTCACGAGTACTAATGTATAATAAAAACTGTGGACTTAATCAGTGAAGTATTGAATAGCTTCACGCTCTCAGATCTAACCGCTTCAGCTTCACCTATTTATATAAAAAGTAGGTTGAAGTAAAGAAGGGTTCCCTCTTTTCTTCCAATGCATAAGTTGTGGTTAAGACCTGTAGAGATCTCTACTTTTGCATTTTCAACCGCACATGCTTTAGGTTTATTGCCTTAGTAAATACTACAAGTATTTACCAAACCATGTTTGATATTTTTATTGTTTTTACAATATGTGTATATCAATGTTTTGATGTGTGTCTATACTCAAGATTAAATTTTAAAAATTATTTAAATAATTCATGTTAAAATACTAAAGACTGGTGATTATGAAAATTTAAATGATTCTTTAAGAGTGAATTAAAAGAGATATAATAATATCACTTGAAAGATTTACAATACTCATATTTTAACATATTATAAGCTCAACTAAATGTATAAGATGGCCAACGGGTTTAATACAGTGATAGAATATCAGATTCTGACAGTGAGTTCCTAGGATCGAGTCCTTCTTATAGGCTTTAGAGCAATAAAGCCATTCAAATATTTTTAATGTAGAGATAAAACGAGATTTTATGCTATTTTTCAAACTGATTCAATCTTATACTATTTGAAAAATAACATTTAACCTCACTTTTATAACAATTCTGCTTTTGGGTCAGTAATTCATATTATTATAATACTGTAATTTATATTTGAAGCATAGTTTTATTAATCAACTTGTGAGTATTTTCACTGTGAATACATATATGTTATTAATAATAAAAATAACTCATTTTTGAGAGGTCTTTTATCTTATTTTCTTGAACTATCAATAAAACACTCAACTAAATTAAGAACTAAAACAAACAACATTACAAGTTAGTAATTATCAAGATGAAACTACTTTAAGCAAAGATATTTTACAACTAGATTGTCAATTTAAACAACACCCAGAAGTGAATAATTAGAACTTAGTGTCAAAAAACTGGCAAGAACAATTATGAAAGAACAAACGGTGTTAATTTATGTCACTATGAAAATTTTATTAAAAAAAGTAAACAAACAAATATAAAAATGTCATTTTTAAAACTTCAAAGTGCAAAAAGAAAAGATATGTAATATAATACAAAAACACATCAAATGTTGCCCCCCCCCCTCAACAAATAAATATAGGCACAGAGAATACATATATTAAATTATAAAATTTAATCATCATTGGTGGAGGCTTGTAATTGATCATCTATTGTTTAACTTATTCTCATAAATTTTAATATATATGAAATATACATGAATTATTTTTTTCAACCATTAATTAATTTGAGTTAGAACTGACTCAAGTATCACTTTTCGCTTTTACTTAAGATATTTAAGATATGTGAGCTCAGACTTTCACACAATCCTCACTTAACTCTCCACACTATCTCATACCACTAATACACTTGACCACGTATATGTCTAAAAGATAAATGATCACCAATACACATATTTTGTGCTAAACCAGCACTCATCAATTGGCCCAGATTAACATCTCTACACATATATACAATAAGTGCTCAGATTTATATTAAGATAGCCTATCTTCATTCTTTAATGGGCAGACTTCAATCCACTCCATCCTCCAACTCTTCAGCTATCCATCCTATTGAAAATCTGATGATGAAATGCTCAAAGCTCCTCATGTACAGGACATTATCCATTTAAGTACATATATAAGGGCTGGGCGGGCATTCAAGCCTACTATTTAATATCTAACATACAGACTATATATATATATACCTGTACAATGTAATATATAGGGTATTTTGAGCTGTAGTCAAGTGTATTAATGGTATGAGATAGTGTTGAGAGTTGAGGGTGGTGTGAAAGTCTGGGCTCAAAATACGCTACATATTACATTGTTAGTACAGGTGTGTATATATAGCCTGTATGTTAGATATTAAGATATTTTAAAAAAAAAAAAGTAAGCACTAAATAAATTAACATACACATTTTTAAAAATAAAACATATTTCAGACTACTACTTGTAAAATTAATACAGTATATTTGTTTAACTTAAGTATCAAATTTCTATTTTATTTTTCTTAGTTTGTCCAACTGCACTATTTAATTTGTGATTAACATTTCCCCCTCTAATTAAACTAGAAAAATAGTAAAAAAAAAAAAAAATTAGTACTATAATATAGTAATCTGTCTTGATTATAATAAGCAGAAGTATATTCTTGCTCTTATGCTGAAAATAATGATATGCATGCCTATTATTTATATTATTAATATATTACATATATTATAAAGAAAGTCTGGTGTATGAAGATCGGTTCATTATATATTATGTAATTATTTATTCATGCTTCTGAGTTGCAGACATATTTATTAAAAGATACATATCCTGTGACCCACTGAGAACAAGAATCCAAAACATATCTACTTGATCATAATTTAAATGTTGTGATTTAAGTATTTTCTTATGAATATCTCATTTTTATCTCTTGATAAAAAACCAAATGGTAGATACAGGATGAGTTATAGTATCATTGTTAATAGTAAAATTAATATTCTTGCATATAACACATATAATATAATTAGATACTCTGCATATATGGTTCACAACTTTATGCATAATAGGTCATTGATTTTAAATGTATGTCTTAAGATCTAACTCCTGTTTAAATGTATATAAATGGATTAATGAATTAGGTAATATCATATGCATTCAAGTCAATAAATAATAGTATTATAGAAATTAAAGATTTAATTAGCAATACTATCATAATATAGAATAGGCTCATTGATGACAATGAAATTCATTCAAATGCCAGTGTGAAGTCACTATAGCCAAATTAAATAAATAGTCTTATAAAATTTTATTTGATTTTGTAGTTGGTTAGAGTTAAATCATCAGCATTCATTTGTCAATTTATTTCTTTTTAACATCAGTGCTGCCAATGTGTGTAATTAGGACTATTGCTTTTAATTGTGGAGTTATTGAAATATGTTGTTTGATGTATTTGTTAATATGTTAATTAGCATATTTGTTAATAAAAGCAATTCTTTGATTTGCTTTTAATAAATACTATTAGTTTAGTATTAGTATTTCTTTTTTTAAATGTAATTAAATATGGCTGGAGCCTCATGTTTCTTCCTGATCTAACAGACATTAAAGAAAGTGATGGAAGATGTTATCAGGTACCAGGGTTAAGACACCTCCAAAGTAAATTTTATAAAATTTATAGACAGAATATATAATAGCTTTAGAATATACAACAAGGTTGTTGATCATGAAATGTTGGCTAGAGGAAATTTGTGTATTTACCATCACTTTATAAGCAGATATATACACACATACTAAAAGCCCATGTAAGATAAAATCTCAAAATAAAGATATAATATATATAAGAATTCAAGGAAACAATTGTGCACATGGAATACTCTTACTCAGAAAATTATGAATTTAAACACTATTTTTCAAAATTTTTTTATACACGAAACTACAATTTCTGCAGAATATTTACTGACAAAAAAATTGAATTGTTTAAAAAAATCAGATCCAAACATGTTTGCCTATATGTTTTGTGAATACTTATAATACATATTGACTGTCTATTGTGCACAACATATAAAACAAAAATTTGATTCTTCACTAAGGTTCATTTTACATCAAATAAAAATAAAAGAAATAGTGCAATAGTTTGCAATATTTGAGTTCATTTGTTAGACATCATGAGATAGAAAAACTATTGCTCAAAAAATATAGTATCTGTAACACATTTGATTTATATAAAAAAGTTGAATTTATCAATTTATCTATGTGCTATGTAAATAATACATATTAATTTGCAACATTTAAAAAAAAAAAAAATTATAATAAAAATTCACATTTAAACAAATAAAAACATAAAATTTCAAACAACTGGATTTTTTAAAGCATGTGCTTAAAAAGTATAGTTCTTATAGTAAAAAAAATGTTAAAATTTCATGTTATTTTATCTATTATTAATTATCATTATATATAAAATATACAAGCAAAAAATTAAATGCTAAGTATTCATTTTCAAAAACCACTTTCATATCAAATCATAATTTGTAAAACAGCATGCAAATGAATGATGCAAATTTTATTATAATATCTGCTACATATATAATGCAATATTTTTCATAAAGTTAATATAAATAATTAGTTTAAATTTAATATATTTAATTAATCCTTTTAAAACAATAGTCCTATTAAATTAAATTTAATTTTGTTTATTTAATTACTGATTAAATTTTTATTTAATTAAAAATTTTTTTTAAGTAACAAGTACAGGAATACTTTTTAAGCATTTTCCATTTTTATAATAATTATAGGTATAGTATGTTACTGAGCGAGAATGACAGATGAGGAGATCAGTTCTATTTCAGAATTGGTGCTTCTGAAAAAAGCCCAGAATCTTGGAAGTTCAGGAAGCAATAACCTAGTCAGGTAAACCAGGGAAGATGGATTTCATAGCCTCAGGAAGATAATCCATGAAGGGAAAAGAAACTACAAAATAAACTAGGATACTTACAAAGGAATTGACCAGATCCAGTAAATAATATATAACTCAGGTAAGCCAGGGAAAACTATCATGTGGTTCCCAGGGAACGTCATGATGAAAAATCATAAAATAATACATATGCCATATGATAAAAAGTAATGATCAGCTTTACTCAAGTCTATATTGATTAGTATAAAATTAATGATTGGACATGCAGAGATAGATGGCCAAGTACTTTGTAAACTGATACTGTTTCTGATAATTCCTTAATATATAAACAAATGTGGTAAAAGTGAAAGTTCTTAATCTCTTGTAATAGATTATTTAACTTCAAAGTCTTTATCTGAGTTTGAGTCCAAGTTGAGTAAAAAATTAAATAAAATTTAATTCTACCCTTAAAAACTAAAACCTAGGAATGTCTAGTATTAGTATCCATAAAAAACTATGGACTGCTTGAATATGATGTGATGCATAGATGTGAATGATGATAACTTTAGCACAGAAATCTCATAAAAAAAAACTTAAATAACAATGCCAGTTTCTCAATATTTAGGGAGAAGAGGGAAGTCCAACAAAAAACTACAACTGTGTAATAATAAAGTATATGAATGATGTTATAAAGACCCACATAATAATATATCAATTCTAGACCTGAGGCTTTATGCATAAAAACAATTTTTATAAACCAAAAAATAAAAATAAAAATGAAAACAGTATTTAAAAAAAAAAAAGATTTGTTGAATATGCCACCTCACTGATGCAGTATTTTATGTGAAACAAAGTGAAAGAACAATTGTAATCCTTTAATATTAACAAGATTGGATAAAAATATGAACTTAAATAAATATGATTGTAGTTAAAAATAATAAGATTAAATGTGAAAAGGCAAGAAAAAGTTATTTATTAAGAAAATTATAAAATGGAAAAGAAAATAATGGTATCTAATATTTAAAAAATGGAACATAAATTAGTATTTAAAGAATATAACAAGAAAAAAAATGACTTGGAAAAGAATGTTTATTTAGATAAATAGTCAATGTTATCTAACAATCTCTAATGAAAATTATAATAAATCAATTGTTCAATTTTTGCTGGCGTTCGAAAAAAAGTAGATCTGGACAATAAACAGATAAAATATAAACTAGTAATGAAATTCATATACATCATAAACTAATGATATAATAAGACTCAAAAAATAAATTAAAATATAAGTATTCAATATTAATATCAAAGAACACTAACAAAAGAATATAAACCAAAAATAATCACGAAACAAAAAATTCCAATGTTTTTATATATTTTTTCAGATTTTTTTTTTTTTTTTTTGTCGTTTTTGCAATTGTCACTGTATTAAGAACAATTATCGGTTAAATGTTAGGAAAATCGTGTGAGATTTAAGCACCAGACAAGAAGTTGAATGTCAACTCAGGAACCCTTAATTCTCAAATCTATCATTCTACAACTGCTCTAAATTGTGCAAAGTATTATTGTATTAATTGTAGAAAAAGTAATTTTTAAAAAAAACAAACATTGCCATTAAAAAAAAAAAAAAACTTGAAATCATTAAAAAACAAAAATTATAAACTAATAAATGCTTACAAAATTAGTATAAAAATAGTTTTGATTAACATGTTAATTATAAAATATAATATTACAATAGACATATAGTATGCGTACAAATACAACACTGAAAATGTATACAATTATAAAGTGAATGACTAATTTTGTATTTAAAAATTAGATTTTCATAATAAAATTAATTATTACAACAATTAAAACTGCAATACAGAATGATAAAATGAGTAAACGTCAATATATATATCATTAAAATAAATAAAGTATACAGAGAAAATTAAAGACGGCAAAATAAAAAAATTATTATAAAATATAATATATATTCAAAAATAGTAAATGTCAGTTAATATGTTAGAAAAGTTCTAAAATTTCATGCATCACTACACAATTATAAATCATATTTATAATGATAAATTGTTCGCTATCATATAATGGTCCTCATTACTATTTTCAATCATTGCTAATCCATGAATTTGCAGGATGAAGATATCTTTTAATTTAATCCAGTTTCTTCAATCACTAAATTATCTTCTCCACATCATATCAACAAATGTTCTCATTTCATTCATCCATTTCCCATGTGATTTCTTTTTAGATCTTTTACAATCTCTTGGGATTCGCTTAAAGACTTCCATTGTTCATCTATCATCATCTCTTCTAAAAATATATCCAGCCCAGCCCAGCCTCACTTCAATCTTTCTTCTTTTCAATGATGTCAGCAATATCTATCTGATCTCTCACACCATGCATTTTGTTTTCAATCCATTCTTATTACTCATAATATACATGTCCCCATATTTCTTTGGGTGGTCTGAAGTCTAATATATAAAAAATTTATAACATCTGAAATTGTAATAATATAGTAATGCTCCAGATACCCATTTAGATATATAATTTGAAATCACTTTTTAAGTAGCTAACCAAAGATCTTTAGCTATTAAATTTGTCACTATACCACTCTAAGAAAGGTTTTGAATTAATTGAAGTAAAAAGCATTAGAGTAATTTTTGAAAATAGTTTCATGTTTTAGTTCAAAAGAATTTACATTTACATTATATTGAAATTATGACTACTAAATACATATATATAACTAGCTAAAAAAAATACTTGCAATAATTTTTTCCAAATATTTCTTAAAATCACACAAACATTTCTCACCCTATCATCACTATTTACCATCATTGGCACTAATATCTTCATTAAAGATAGAACAAATAAATATTCCTTATACAAAGTAAATAAATTAACAATTATTATTACACTTAATCAACTTATTAACTTTATCTCATTTGAAATTACCATATACAAATACGATATTACAATACTTAATAAATTACGTTTTATAATGATTATCAAAATTAAGTTCTCATTGTTAGAACTTTTTTTTTTTTTTTTTGCAAACTTAATGCAAGTTTTCTTCAAATGTTGTCACTACTACAAAACTACTTCCATTTACGTATTAGAAGTCTTTGCACTTTTCAAGTAAATAAAATTAATGGGTACTTTCTTTGAAAGTAATGAGAAAGTCAAATGAGTGGCTTTCAAAAAAAAGGTCTGGTCAAATGAACTATATTGTGTTATTAATTACACACAAGAAAATAAAGAATATAAATATAAATAACTGATCAAGAAATAATAAATGTAAATTTCAGACATGCTCTAAGCAACACTAATAATAGCAAGTGTTTAATAAAAATAAACACTGTGTTATACGATACTTAATATGTATGTGAAGAGACACATACAAAAAATATTGTACTACAATAGTGGTTTTTCATCTTTGTCATTTGCATATCTCTTGGCAGCTCATTTACAAAAAGATTACACTTCACATTAGCAAAATATTTGTAATTAATGTAGTTGCTGTTATTTCAAATTTATATGTTGTAAATGTAAATAAATAACCCATAACAAGATTAAATATCAATAAGATAATAAAGTGAATAAACAGAATCTATGTATTTACAATCAAAAGTCAAAAAATACCATGAATTCAAATAATATATTATAAATTACAGTTTTTAAAAAAACTACATTAAATAATTTAATTAATATGTACATCTTTTTGCATATCATTATTTTGTTATACTGCAAGGTTTAGTGCAATAATAAAGTGCATATTCTGAAACTGAAGATGCACATATTGAAGCCTCCATGCACTGGCACATTGGCACTCAAACTTCTTATAAATCCAATAAACTATTTTTTTTTATATAATTTTTTCTTTTCATATCCCCAAATAAATGCTTTGCCTCATATCCAAAGTTAGAAATCATTGATACTAGATGATATTTAATTACTTACAAAATAAAAATGTTGCAGTAACATAAAATGGTAAATTGATAAATAAATAAAAAAAAAAGATAACTTAGTTTATAAGTTTCATTAAAAAGAATAAATCGACATTTAGGGAGAAATTATTACTATATGTTTTATTTTTATATTAGAATGCACACACGATTTATTAATTGTTCAATCTATGGGAATTTTAATCATGTTATATAAATTGTGACAGCCATGAATATGGTAATTAAAATAAAAATTGTGAAAGAACAGCCAGAAAATTATTAATATGACATTCATTAATTATTGGGTCTGATTTTCTTGGAAATAGAAGAATGCATTAGTATTTGGAATGCTTTTTTTTTTTTTTCAAACATAATAACATGAATTTATATGAATTAGAACAAACTGAATAAGCAATTTTAGTTTTATATTGCCAATGAAACTAATAATTTTTAAAATTTTAATACTGAAAGCAAGTTGGATGAATATCAATATTTAAATTGGTTATTATATTCAATTAGCAGAACGTTTTGCAAGATACATTAACTATGATATTTATACATAAACTTAGATATAACATATGTCGACTATTCATATAAAACAATAATAAATCAAACTATTTCACAAGTTAAATCAGTATTTGATAAATTTACTTTTCCATCTGCAGATTTCTAGCTTCAGAAATTTAAGATTTTAGTTGCTTGAATGAAAAGAATGTCACTGTTCATAAATATAAACAATTTTTAAAATTGATGCATGAAAACACACAAAAAAAACACTGAAACAATCAATAATTACAAGAAAAAAGTATCAACATCACAATTCAAAAGTCCAAAAACTCAACTATCAAGAAATATTAGGAAGACTATCAATGTAACATCATTAAATGGCCAGACAAACAAAAATAACATAGATGGATAGATGAAATAGACACACAGACAGACAGACAGGTAGGTAGGTCGATCGGTAGGTAGGTAGACAGATAGATAGATGAGGTAGATAGATAGATGAGGTGGATAGATAGATGAGGTAGACGGATAGATGAGGTAGACAAATCGATGAGGTAGACAGATAGATAGATGGATGGATGGACATATAGATAGATGGATGGATGGACAGGTAGATAGACTAATAGATAAATAAATGGACTGACAGATAGATAAATGGATATAGATGGATAGATAAATGGATGGATAGACGGACGGAGATAGATATAGATAGACAGACGGGCAGGTAGACAAATAGATAGATTTTCAATAAAATTGAAAAAATAATATTATTTTATCAATCCTAAGTACAAAAATACTTAAACAAATCCTTCAAAATACTAATCCTATTTTTAAATTTATCATGAAGTGAACAACAAAGCATAATTCTGAACGATCTATCATAAATTTTAATGATCAATTTGTTTTTTTAGGTTGTTTTATTTTTCAAAAATAAAAATATTTATAATTTTTTTTTTATCAAGTCTTACAAGTAATGCACAAACAAATGGCCTAGAAAATTGCATTAATACTTTTATTTTCAGCAAAAAAATACGCATAAACCTAAGTCCAAGATTTCAAACCCTTTTTTTTCGAATTTTCAAGGAATATATTTTTTCATCGATTAATCCTTTCAAACATTCATTTTCCCAAAATTTTAAAATCAAACCAAGAATCAATTCTCCGATAAAAAAAAAAAGTTTCAAAATAATTTTGATGAAATAAAATAATCCCGTTTCTCTAAGAATTAATACCATTCGGTATCATTATAATTTAAATAAAATGTTGTATACCTTTTAGTATCTTTATGAGATTTTTCAAAATTGTTGTGATTCAATTTATAAAAGCAACTTGAAGAGACAAAATACAAAACAATCACATATAGTATTCTAATTATTTTACAAGACTTAAACTGCACTGTATAAGATTAACACACTCAAGATAATTTTTCACATAAACTAAAATAATGTTAAATAAAAAGTTTTTTTTTTTAAAAAAAAATAATAATAATTATGAAATATTTACTGGAACTCAATGAATATGAGAAAGTTCTTATTTGCTCTGCAAGATTCTAATCATAAAACATTATTAGCCACAATTTGTATTATATCAATTTCTGGAATCATTTATGAATGTTTGATAATTAATAATCATCAGATAGAATTGCCATCTAGACCCTTCTCCAGACTAGTTTCTTACTAATAAACTTTGTCAATGATGAACACTAGATTGCTGGATAAAGAGTGACTTGGCATTAAAATTTTAAAATACATCTTACTTTGAATAACATAATGATGAAAATGATTTCTAGATAAATCTAGTGCTTCTCATTGATAAAAACTACAGTCAGAATCAGAAATCAGTCTGTAAATGAAGATTGGGGAACATCTGATGTATAAATTGCTCATCTTTATATAAATGGCTCTAAGTAAGTGATATAGACTGAATTTTTGGTATTAAAGTAAAGACAAATATAAGCTAGAAAAACTATATAAAAGTCTGTAAAGCACACAAATCATATTTTTTGCAAAAAATATTTTAATATAGATATTCTAGCTAAAAAATAGATAACTGAATAATGTTGATACATATTCATCTTTTGCATATATATATATATATATATATATATATAAATATGTATATACATATATATATATATATATATATATATATATGCAAATGCTCTATTTATGTTGAATTTTTGTTTAATTCTAGAATAAATAAAAATGCTGAATCCAATCCAATAACATATTTATGTATGCATGAATCAATATATATAAAATTTCTATTTACATTTATTTTTTTTATGATCCATATTTACCTTAACATGCCTAGGTTTCAGACTGTTGTTTTTGAGACTTTTTTTACGAGGTGTCAGCATATTTTTCATTCGATCCAAACTTTTCTCTATGCTGCCAAGTACTTTCCGACCAGAAGATAAATTTTTTGGATATACGTATTTGCAACAAGGAGGAGTGACAGTAGATAATTTATGAAATTCAAAATCAACTGACTTTGCCCTGAAAATAAAAATAAACAAAAAGGTTTCAACTTACAAATATCTATAAATAAATTTTATAAAGTGATAAGCTTTTCAGAATTATAAAAAAAATTCACACTACTTATATGTGTATAATCTCTATCACACACACACCTAGATAATGAGATATCATTGCATCCAAATTTGAAAAGAATATGGAAATAACATTTTTAAATTGAAAATATATACATGTGAATAATAAGCATTGTAACCTATAACAAATGGTTCATTTTATTTTTTAAATAATTAACAATGAATGTATAAAATAAAATTGAAAAAGTCATTTGAAATATTTTTTTCTATAATAGAGGCACTTTGAACTTTATAATGTTTACTTAATAGTAAATTAGTATTTAAAGCTTTTTATTTCACACAGACTTATAGATGACAATGCAATGCAATAAATATTTAATGTGAATTAACTACCACATATTGTCATCCATTTTAAAAATATATAAAAACTATATCACAAGTTAATGAGAGACTTCCATAAAAACTGTTACTTACAACTAATTCATAATTCTACTAATCAGTAAAAATCATGTAGTGCATTCATCAGAAATCAACGGTTTCATTGCTTTGGTTCTAATAAAAATTAACTCCAGGATGAATAATTGCTAGAAGAATATGTTTGGGATTAGTACATACCATGCATTACAATTTTTAAGAGTATATTTTCTTTAGTTCTCTAATCACTATATCCAACTCAAGTGTTCTTTTATGGATATTAAAATATTTATAGACTTATAAATATGGATATACGTGGTTATATAATGTAAACAGAGTTTCTCAGTGATGAAAGTTTATTCATCAAAAAAACAAAAAACAGATACAGTTGAAAAATAGGTTTACAAAGAAGTGATTACATGCTAAAATGAAATTCAAGAGCAACATAGTGAAAGAGGAAGGATGCATATAAAAGGGAAAGGGATGTGGAAAGGGTGTGTAGTCTGCCCAAGAGCAGTCTTTGGTTGCAAGTCCGAGATGCACGTCCTCGTTGAGTGAGCAACCGCACGAGTCACAAACATTTATATGGATGAGTTCTGTGATAGAGAATGGGAGTTGGAGAATTTCCCAGGTGTCTGTGAGGAGCGAAGGTGGGACTAGTTTGATATCTTTGTTTTTAAGATAGTGAGTTAGGTTCAATAGTTATTGGTTCACCGAATGTACTCTCTGGTCAAAAAGAATAGCACCTCGGAGCAGCCAGAGTTCCTAGATGAGGAAAACTGATAGTCTGATAGTTGCAAAGACCCCTGTTTCGATGGATCCTTGAAGATTGAAGATGATGTTCTTGTGTGAGGAAAGGCAGGAGTTGATGACACATCTCCAAGCAAAAAGGGACATTCGAGAAGGAAGTGCTGGAGGATTTCATTGTTGGTTTTACAGAACTAGCATAGGAGAAAGATCTTGGTGAAACCCCTATGGTTGACAAAAAATTGATTGGTGAAAAGAAAGTAAAGGTTGATTTTGAGGAGGAAATCAAGGAATTTTGCCTCGAGGGACCACCTTTTGAATTTGCAAATTAATTGAACATTGGTAAGTTTGAGGAATGTAGGGAAGACAATGAAGGAGTCTACGGTCCAATTGAATTAATGAGGATGGTGACCCCTCCAGCAGATGTCAAGGCAGTGGAATATTTAAATAAAGTGGAGTAGATCCTGTAGTTAAAGTGAGTGGAGAGTTTAGTTTCAGCAAGGAAGAGAATATTGGGAGAGTTCAAACCAGCATTGGAGAGCAAGGAGCCTATGGACTGAATTTAGGCCCCAATGTTTAAACCAACAACAAAGATAAGCATATGGTGACTTCAAGATGGACATACAGACTGGAGAAACAGTAGAAAAGTGGAGATTTTATGGTGAGAAAGGATGAACAGGGCTGGGAGAAAGGTGAGGTACATGGTTCTTTCTTCTCCTACCAGAATTGCACGATTCATTCTTGATGTCACTTTGATGAACCACTGTCTGAGAAAATTTAAACAGGGGATGGTGAGAAAGTGCAAAGGGAGAAGGCCAACGAGGCCTGGATTGAAACCAGAGCAATTTCCACTGAAAGTACTCTTTTTTTCATCGTACATTCTGTGTTTGAGAGTTACCCTGGGTTCGAGAGAAGGTTCCATTATGGTTTCACTGGGAAGGTCAATGATGTAATTCTGCCCATCAGAGTTGGTGTCACTATCTGAAGGATTAGGGTGCACATTTTGATGAAAGAACATCCATCATTGTCAAAAAGAAAAAAACCTATGTCTAGCATCTACTTAAAAGCAACATTTTAATATGCTTCTTATATCTTCTTTTTTTTTTATTGTCTAAGTCAAGATTTTTTGGAAATGTTTAAGATTTATATGTTTGTGTGCATCCATGCACAAGTTTTATCTACATTATATTTTTTTAAAAAAACAATGTTTTTTTTTTTTTTTTTGCTTATGAGATATCTTCTATACTCATGTAAATCTTATATTAATTCCCTCAGCTATTTTTTTTTAATTTTTAAACTATTGTAATTTTTTTTATTTTCTAACCTAGAGCAAAAGAAGTGACAAACTTCCAAAAATAATAAACAATAATTTTCCAAAAATTCTTATGCTTAGATGGTTGAAGGAGGTGAGGGAGACAGCAAGTAAAGTTGAATACAATATTTACCTTCAATTGATTAAACATATTTTTTTGATTACCTTATCTAGAAATCATTCTTTAGTCTACCAATCTTTTTAGATTAAAGTTTTCTAACATTCATTTACATAAATATATTAACCAAACTTTAATAAATTGTTTAATAAATTTTGGAAGTAAATAAATTATCATTTAAATTACTTTAAATGCCTTTTTAAAAATATATATAAAATGTCATTGTTTAGAATTTTTAAACAAAATTAAGTAAAAAATATAACACAACTTCAATTTTTCAATCATTTAATGATGCCATCAGAATGATATGCCATGAACTTGATTCAATCATTTCAGGAGAAATATCTTGTTTTTCTATACATGATCTACTATGAAAAAAATAATAATAAAGTAATAAAAATTCATCAAATACAATAAAATCTGACAGAATCCCATAGATAAACAAAATGTTGCTTTTTGAAGAGGCAACCAAGATTTGTATGTCCACTTCCTTTATCCCTCCTCTTCTATTTGGTATCATGAATTATGCATAGATGGAGCTGCTCTCCTTTATTTCTAGACAATGCTGCATTCAGTACAGAAGACCAAGTGTTTTGTCAATACTTATGCTTTCCTTTATACAACTTCCCTTAGCTATCAGTCTAAACTTTAAAAAAAAAAAGTCTTGACCTAATCAAAAAAAATGTTATGAAAGGATCATTTGTCACATGACTAACAAATGGCATATTTCCTTTGGCCTGAATTAAAATGGCAATGAAATAAAACATGATTTACTAATGGCGTTTGCAATATGATTTTTTTTTAATAAATTAAAATTTTACTGATAACTTTAAATCAACATGGTTAGTGATTATTTAAAATACCCCCCCCCTCCTTTTTTTTTCTTGCATTAAGTGAAAAAAAATAAATAGCATTAAAGTTATTCAGAGATAAATGATAAAAAATATGGAAATGAAAAAGGAATAATATAAAAATTGATAAAAAAAACATTTTTAAAACATTGCAAAAATGTCATTAAATTATCAATACATACCTATTTTATAATAATGTTATAAAAAATTGTTTGGGATCAAATCGTTTTCTTCTTTTTTTAATTTTTCTTTCTTACTTATAAAATAATTCTCTACAGTGTTGAGATCAGTTTTACTTTTAGAATCTAAATACTAAATACCAGGTTTCATAATCATTAGTAAAGTGATTTTATATAAGTATGTATTGGTAATAGTAAAAGATAAGCAACCTTTAAATAATCTATACAGAACAAAAATTTCACACATCACTAAAGAGGCTTGTCATTTATTGAATGATGAAGACTTTTTATCATCTATTAATAGTTTGTATCTATTTAACAAACAATAACTGAATAATTAATTAGTTAAATTGGATATAAAAATGGTTATGTACAAAAAAAAAAAAATCTTAAGACTGTATCTAGAGAGAAAAAAATTCAATTTTTACACAGTCAGAATATTAATTCAGGTCATGGTATGTAGATATATTAATCATTATGATACATCACTTTTCAATATATTGATATATAACGATATATAGTAGCAAAAAGTTCCATTTAACTAAAAAAAAAAAAAAAAAGGTCCACATTGCAAATAATGAATGAGCAGTTTAAAGTAATGTATTGTCAGTTAGGATAAGATATGGAATAAATAATATCTTGTTATACAGTCAAGAAGAGAAGCAGTATTCTGATATGATTACAAACAAACAATTTCACATTATTAGAAATCATAGTAGATATCTCTTTATTTGTATCTTTCATATAATAAACTTAATGTTTCTTCATAATTGCAGATACATAATTATATTACTATATTAAAAAGATATCTAGCACAAGTATATAATGAAAAAAAAATTTTTTTAATGAACCTGAAAGTGCTTTTTTAATAATAGAACTATGATTAGTATATCAGATTTAATAGAATATTTTAAAAAAGATAAATAAATACTGGAATAAATTTTTTTAATAATGTTTATCATGTAAAAGAATGCTTTTCAAGGGCATGATTTGGGATTTGAATTCAAATCAAGTAAAACTTCAAAAAATAATTTAGACTCTTATCAGATTTAGAATTTTTCTTTCACATACACTACTTAAATCCTTGAAACTTAAAAACACAAAATAATAATGAGTTATGCTTTCTCCATCATTTTTCCTTTATAAAGAGGAGAGTTGTTGAAAGGCATCCCCTTGTAGAGAGCTATTCAAAGTCTGTTTATCTTTTACTACCAATAACAAAGTGATAGAAAAAAATATGGAAATACTTCTTCAAGTGAAAAATTATTTTAAATAAAAAAAATGTAAAATGGTACTAAAGGTGAAGCCGCCAAAAAAAAAAAAAAAAACTAATTGATAAGTTTAATATTTTTCATAAAAATATAAAAATATGTAAATAAAATATATTTAGAAAACAAATCCGAAACTAACATATTTAGCAATTAAACCAATGCATAATGATTATAAAAAAAATTCATTCATAAGAAATAAATTAACAATGAGGCCAAATGGAAATTTACAAAAATTAAATTATAAAACCAATCAATGGAAAATACATAAATAACAATTTAATAAGTATAACAATATAGATAGCAATGAGTATGCTCAATACAAGTAATTGATAAAAAATTTAATTTCAAAAAGTAGCTATCAAGAACTGTTAATAACAATGGAAACAAATATAATCTACAAATTAAATAAAACAAGTCATGAAAAAATATGAAATAAAAAGTATAATAGAAAAAGAATGTCATGTAATCCATAAGAAAATAAATGATGGCATAAATCCATAAAAAATTAAATTCTAAACAAGTATTTGTTTACAGGAAACATAAAAAATGTTAATCATATAAAATGTTACAATATATAAACAGTAAAACTTACAAAGTAACCCGAGTTGTAATAAATGTACTTTTTTACCTTTGGGTATTTTATGGTATGCATATTTTTCTCATTAATGAATAGACTTTTGAAATTTATTTTCTTTTATGAATTTGCAGTTTGCTTCATCATTAAAATATTATTTAGTTTCATTGTTTTAACTTACATTTTCACCTACATATTTTATACAGCATTCATGTTTTTGTTTTCACCACAAATATATAGTTTTTTTTGGAAACTAATTTTTGTGAATTTAGACTTAGTCTCATAATTAAAATATTTGATTTTGATTAATACAGTTCTTACCAAAAATAAACTGCTTTTTGGAACTTAATTTCATCCAAATTGTTATATTGAAAACACTTGTGGTTATGTTTGTTAAATAGTAAATTATAATCAATGTATGGATTAGTTTTGTAATTTATTTTTTTATGGATTTTTCTTGAGCTTCAGTGCTAATTTACCCACTTATTGATATCCATTACTTGTGTTAAATGTTTAGTTACATTCATTTATGAATAGCTTGTCTATTTTAATTTCTTATGGATTTGCATTTGGCCTCATCATTAGTTTCATTTCTTGTGAAATGCTTGTATTAAACATAATTATTGAATGTATTACATTTATAATTATAGTGCACTGGTTTAGTTGCTAAATATATTATTTTCATGTTTCTTTTCTAAATGTTAATTTCTTATGATTTTTTACAAAAAATATGAAATGATCAATTAGTTGTGTTTTTTTTTGTGTTTTTTTTTATTATTATAGATATATCATAGGCAGTTCCATCCAACAAGTAATCCACAGGCTATAGTAGCACCAAAAAAAATAAAGCCAAAAATATAAAAACTTGGCACAATTGAGTTCTGTGAAATAAGATGGAACATTTGAAAATTTTTAGAAGCAATACTATATTTTTATTTTAACACTAAGTTAAATACAGTCCTTAAAAAAAAATATCAGAGAAAATACAATTAATAAGCAGTTTCTAAATAACAGTATAAAGTGTGTGAAATTAAACATTATATCAAAAGATCCTTGGTAATATCATTTTATAAATACTAGTTAAATAAGGTAATTATGATGAAATTCTACAAAAAAATTAACTGTTAAAAAAAGTTGAATAAATGAGACTGTCTAATATATTTTTTTAGTTTTATAAAAAGCATTAAAATTTTATAATGATAAAGGAAGAAAAGGGGAAATAATGGGTAAAAAAACTGAAAATATTAAAAACTGTTAAGCTTCAATAAAAAAAGTAACAGCAAACATAAATTTGATTATCAGCCTGAATATGTATTAATTTAAATATATTTATATTTGATCAGAAAATTTACTAAAAGTATAAATAATAAATTAAGACCTTCTCTTAACAAGTTCCAAGAATTTCTTATACATTTGATATATTATTTTAAAAAATCTGTAAAAATAAAAAATAAAAATGCTTAAATACAAAACATTGCAAAAATAAAATTGAGGCATAAGAAGAGTAAGAGAGAAAGAAAAAAGAGATAAATATGAAGATAGCATATGACTCAATTAGATATTAGTAACTTAATAATAAATTGTGAAAAGATGAATAAATAAAAGTTTTACAAAAGAAATATAAAATAAATTGTAAAAAAATTGAGAAAAATGCATAAATTTAATTTATCATAAGATTGAACAAGTCTATTAGAAAAGAAGTACACATACATATAATCTTATAAATGAATATTTATAAATACAGTAATTGAAAATATGTCCTATAAATTTTTTATCTACTTAGGAGCACTTTCTACTATCCTCGTAGTCTTTGTAAACTAACACTTTGAAAGGCTAACCATCTCATAATTCCATGATCTTAACGTTTGCTGCCTGTCTGTTAATTAAGTCTTGTTTTGTATAGGTTTGCTACCTATGTGTTAACTAAGTCTGTTTTGTATTTGTATAGATCTTGTTTGCATTTGTATATACAAATACAAACAAGACTTAATTAACAGACAGGTAGCAAATGTTAAGATCACAGAATAATGGGAAAGTTAGCTTACAAAATGTTAGTTGACAAAGACTACGAGGACAATCAACAGCACTTCTAAGTGGATAAAAAAATTTTACAGTTATTACTTTACATATTTCTAATTATTGTACTTATAAATATTCAATTATAAGATTACGTATATTGATTTGAAGAAATACAAACATCGAATTATAATATTATTACATATATATATATGTGTGTGTGTGTGTGTGTGTGCAGAAATTAATAAAAAAATTAGACATAATGGAAATATTGGATGAGAAATAAGACAAATATGCAAAAAAGTTAAATGTCAAAAAACAAAACTAAATATATAAAATTGATTTTAAAAAGTGGTCTTTAAAATTCAACAAAATGAAGATCTGAAGCCAGTAAATTACAGATACTATTTTAGAATGTAAGGATATGAGTAAAAAACAATATGAAACAATGAATGTGACTTTGTCATAGATTTTTTTCTCAGTAATTATGATTTTACTATAACAAAGGTTTCCAAAGTATACATATAGCTTTTTTTTTTTAATTTGATCTCTGGATGAATTCAAATTGAATATAAAATTACATGGACATTTAAAAATACTTGTATACATGCAATGATAATTGTCTCACAATTCAAGAACATATTTCAAACAATTAGTCCATGGACTGATTTCTAGTTTTTTCACACGTGAAAATAAAAACTTGTTTTAAAAATGAAATACATTAAATCAGCTTACATAAATAAATTTATCTGATGAATATTTAAAAATTCGCTTGAATCATAGCAAATACGAAAGAGAATATGAACTTTGAATTCTGAGCAAAAAAACACGAGTATTATTCATTTGATTAAATGTGTTTTCAAAAAAACTTTTAATTTTATAATTCAATTTTTTGGCATTTATTTGTGTGGAAAATAAATTTGAGTTTGTTAAATGTTAAATCACTATTTACATTGCTCAAATTTACGTTTTTTTATAAGCTTGAAAATGTAAATTAAAATAATGACTACTTATATATTCATCAACTTGGCCCACATTTACTGAAAGACAAATAACTTTCTTCTTGAAAAATTTGGAACCTCTGCAGTAAAGAAACAGTTTTGTGTTTATAATCAAAAGTACAAGTCAAGTTAAAAACAAACAAACAGAGCACAAATATATGAAATGAAAATAAAATATAATAAAAACAATTAATATTTACTTGCTTACTTATTATTACAACAATATATTACTTTTACTTTTTAAAAGCTTAAAAAATTATAATATAAAATAAACTAATTATATCCAATTAAATCATTAAGCAAAATTATATTACAAAACCATTGCCAAATGGTTTTCCTGCCATGGCAGACTTCTCAAATGCAAAGTAACACAAAACATATACATGCTGTCCTATTATTATTCTGATTCAAATTACAATTTGTTTTTAAAAGTTATTTTGATATTAAAGATATATATATATAACAGTCAAGCATTGGTGGCCTAGTGGTTAGCATAGCTGCCTTCCAAAGACCTGGCCCTGGTTCATGTCCCAGTCAAGATATATATATATATGAGGTATTTATTTATATAGCGTTATGTTAATAAATTGCAATTATAAATTAATGATCAAGCTAATGCACATGCACTTTACAGATTTTACACTATACGTAAATGAATACTCTCATTCTCAAACACAAGATAAAGTCTTTATGAAAAGATAGAATGAATCCATCCATCTTTTCAACCCAAGCATTTAAATATGGGCCAATCTTAAGTATTTGGAGATGAGAGTGTGAAGATATTAAGCAGTCACTTTAAATTACTTTATTATGCTTGAGTGAATGACACTAGCAAAATTATTTAAAATTTACTATCTGTCAATATATATATATACACACACTATATTATACCGGTTCATCCAAACCCTGTTAAGATGAGCATGCACACATATTGAACATGAAAAAAATATAAATATGGCGGCATGCCAATATAAGAAGCAATTTTAAATATTTTTACAATCGCTTTGATGCACTCATAAGGACGGTTATTAAAGTATTGGCTTGCACATATCTTTGAAGGATTACTTTAATTACAACTCCTCGCACCACTCCCCAAAAGAGAAAAAAAATACTTCCCCCTCCTGAAAGGATATGCAAGACCAATAATTATATGAAATATAGTAAAACAAATAAAAATCTAATAGAAATAAATACCCTAATGACTAAAGATTTAAATCCTGATAAATTGGTATCCAATATGCTAGCTCAACGTTCTCTTTATCCCAGATAAAGAAAAGTGAATGCAAGACTCGTGTAATTATCTAATTATTTTATTATTAGAGAAAGAAATATGAATAGATGATCAATGCAGTAAGGCAATTCTATAATTATTAAACAAATATTTATTAAACCCCATATCCCTTCACCAATTACAAAGATAAATACAATAATAACAAATGCCAATGCAGAGAAAAAAAATGATAATATAATAGTTATTTTGATAAAGAAATATACTGTTAAAACATAAAAAGAAAAGAATCAATTAGTGAGAGAGAGTGGTCTGAGAATCATAACCTCGCACACTAATATTTTATACGAATACTAAATAGTACATTAAATAAGATTGATATTTTTATGAAAAAAAATATATAAATGAAAGATATATATCTTAAAATAATATATATGAAATTAATAAAAATAGATTGTACCATAAAGTTTTTATTATACTTCTCTAGGCTCTGAGTAGGCTATTCATCTGTTCATCCTGGACAGCGAAGACTTCTCTTGAACACGACACTATTCAGCAGCTTTCATAATCACTTGAAGGCTGGATCTAGGAGACATTTCTGATGGCAGGAACGGAGCTGGCCGGGCAGGCTGACAGGGGTTCCTACCCCATGACCATTTCATAGATGAGAATATACTTGTGTTGCATGTTTAATCGTAATTTAACTTCTCTGGTCATCGATCATTCAGTAATAGTAGGATTTCCTTCTGGTAATGATTCTCTTTTAATTCGGTTTTTTCTAATATCAGAACTTGCTGGTAAACACAGTTCTGCACAGCACTAATAACAATTTGTTAGTTCCAAATCATTTTGAAGCTTGTTCTTCACCAGCATGATATAAAAATTATCTGGAACACCTTGTATGGCTGATTGTTTGTCTCTATAAGTTCAACTACAACTCTCCACAAGTTTACGTAAGTTGACTAAGTTCAATAAATTCACAATCAACTCTTAAGTTTAAGTAAGTTAAAATAAATGCAATAAGTAAACAAGCAAGTGAATAAGTTGAAATCAGCAAGTAAGTGAATAAGTTAAAAAGCGGCAAATAAGTGAGAGAGTGAATGAGCTAGTTAATGAGATAGTGAATACCTCAAGCATCTGGTGAACAGCTTATATAACCCACTCATTACAATCCCAATCCAGGTACCCCTCTGAAAAACATTTAATTAGCTAATTTTGAATTTTACTAATGGTTCCATACACAGCACGAAGCATTCCTATGTAATCCACTAATTAATCTGAAGAATTTTGATTTTTAATTAAATCTATTATCTATCCGACCACTATCTGATTCAACACACAAAAAAAGAAAAAATTACTATATAAGACATTTTCTGATAATCAGATTACACTTAAAAATATTTTTTTAATTAAACTAGATATTTTTCTCCACCCGCATTAACATAAATTTCAACGAATTCTTTTGTCTAGTTGAAATACTTAAGAATTTAAAAGAAAACAAAAATTACTTATCTAGTAAAAAAATATAAATGCCTTTAGGCTTTTCTTAAATCTAGAACAATGACTTCCCCCCTGCTTAAATGAATTCCTAGAGAAAAATATCTAATAAAACTTTTGATTTTAAAAATTACATATATCTTGGAATATTTAATCATTTCCTTTTTTTTTTCTTTTTACAAGCACTTAACAAAAAATATAAATACAAATTACATGTAAACATTTTGCATTTCTCAAAAAAAAAATGAACATAAAACAATAATAAAAATTATTATAAGCATATAGCCAATATGCCTATACATTGAATTATAAGCCTTAACAATTGGCTTTTCTTGTGTGTGCGACTATATAATATATCCACAGACTCCTCTCACCTATTTTATAAAATGACTTAATTTTGTTTATATAGATGGTATAACCCCCCCCCCTCAATGTCTTTATTATGTATTTTAGGCCATTTGCTTACTTAATACAGTCTTATGCTTGACCATACAAAGTGTGCCCGGCACAATATGTTAATAAATTGTAATTTACAATTACAATTTATTAACATAGTCTATATAAATAAATATCTTATTATATATGTGTGTAACTTCAACTAAGAATGGCGTATAGTAAATTTTAAATAATTTCACAAGCATCATTCATTCAAGCATAATAAAGTAATTTAAAATGACTGCTTAATATTTTCACGCTATGATCTCCATTTCAACACATATTCTTGAAACTCATGAATAGACATTGTAAAGAACAAAAGACCCCCAAAACAGTTGGCCCAGGTCATTATCTTTCACATATATCTTTATCAGATATTGAGTATTTATTAATAGTAAATTATTACATTTTAATTTACAAGCATCAAAATTCTCTCACACACTATTTTAGCATGATCCACATTAGATAAATACACTAATGATTATTACTAATCATTTATTATGCTAGAAATTATCTCTAGCACAGACAGATATAAACTTTTTTTGTCTTAAGGCTCCCTTTGTTTGTAATTAAACCCAAAACAAGAGCTATAAATGAATGCTAAAGCAAAATAGTTTGGTTTAGGGCTATCAATAGTAATTGATAATTATTTTGCAACACTACAGCTAAACATATCTTTACTTATTACATGAAAATATCTCCAATTTATTTTAAAAGTACCATAGTTTTAGCCATTATTTTCCAATAAATATTTGATTTTTATCTTTGTATTTACTGTAAAAATTATCATAGATATTTACAATCTTTACATTTAATAAAAAGTAAATTTATATATATATATATATATTGATTGCATATTAACTAACCATTAATATATAGGTATATCACCATATCATATCTGTGCTGGTTGGCTCACTAGTATTTGATTGTTACCTACTCCATGCACACTAGTTATGAAGATCAAAGGATACAACATATTGGAGTGATAATCTCTTTTACAACAATGTATAATTTTATTGAGCTTAATTATATTTTTATTATGACTTTATCAATGGTTAGCCAATGGATCACCCAGTAAGGAAATATTTGTAATTAATGTCACCAGCCATTTTTTTTATTCCAATGGCATCACATTATCATGTGATAACTCAACCTTTATTATGATTCTTAATTGCTAGACTGGTATTTACCCACTAGCTTTTAATCTTCTGCTAGATAATTAATGATATAAATCATGCATGCACACACTTATACTATGCTAGGAATGTTTTGACATGCTGCTGAAAATAAAAAGATGAAGATTATAATAAAATTAACAATTTAATAATAATAGTTACAAAAGTAGGTCAAATATCACCTCATAACTTCTAGAAATGAAGACATTTACTTTATTCACAGAAACCAATAATAATTATTTAAAATACATAATCACAATCAGAAAACATTTAAAATCACTTTAAATTCACATCAGTAAAACATTAATAATAAAAAAACAAACAATACAATTAATGCAAGAAACAAAATTAGCATATTCTCACCTCTGGTTCGAAAGTCATTTCAGTTTATAGTTGAGACGTACATACATTTTCATTTCACTAGAATTTTGAATATGTTTACATATATATTCAAGATCACTTTACATACTTGTCATAATTCTGGTTTCAAAGTTCACTTCCATGATTAATAATTGGATATTGATGCTTCTGCAATAGAGGTATTCCATCTTCCTGGTTTATATACTGTCTTTTCAATAAACACATATACAATATTAATTATAGATTATATTTCTGGTCTGGTCTCTTAGAAAGCATTGGCTATGAGGTTACTTCTTTTTATATGAATTTCATTTTCACTCCTCTCAGCAAACTATTTGTACAACGCACTTAGCAGCCAAGAATGTTCTAAGCAATCAGTAAGCCATCTCTGGACAATAAATGTGATCAGAACTTATAAAAAGTTTGATTTTACCCATTCATGTTAGCTACTTTTTTATAAAAAAAAATTTTTTATCTCTTTAGACAATAATTAAGCTTATTTCAGGCATGATAATCAAAAGCAATTTGCAGCAGTGATTGAATCTTTTTAGTGATAAGTTTGCTTCCCTCATTCCAGCTCAGCTATTGGTAGAAAGAGAAACAACAATAAAGACACTCCTTTTATGGTCAACAATTTCTGAATACATGACCAGATCGACACAAACCAAATTGACAAAAATTTTACTAATCTTTATTTTTGGTTTTTAATTAATCTAATTTTGTTATTTACAAAAGAAATAAATTAAAAGATCTGTAGATCTGCTAATTAGAGATAGTTACCCAAAAAGTAAGAAATTTTCCCTTCTATTAAATATTTAACTTTTAGAAATAATATTGTTATATAGTTTTTTTCTTTTCTTTTTCTTTTCACAGTTTAATAAACATGAATACTTTATCTGAATCATATAGCTAGGCAGGTCTTTACATATATTTTATATTATTATAACCCATTAATTGAATACAATAAAAAATAGAATTTGAAATTTTTCTTTATTTTTATTAAAAAAAAAATCCCTTTATTTTTAGTAAAATAAACATTAATGGGTTTAAAACATTTATTGACATGCACACCATTTCACTTATTATGATTCATAGTAGTATTTATTCTAAGTTCAAATTTAACCATGTGCTCATGTATTTACATATATTTATGTATATTTGGGTATATTTAGGAATATTAGTATGTGTTGACATATATGCATAAAATGATACTTAATATGTATATATTGTAACCGGACCACCACACAACCCTTTATTACCTAAGTTGTAACAATTTCCTGATGAGCATGTTGCAGGAAGGAACTATCAATTGGCATTACCCAATGCAGATATTAACCCCCCCCCTACAGCAATATTTCCTGCTTATCAGAGGATGTAGCACCATAGAGGCTGGAATCATCTAGATATTTGTTTGGTTTTCCAAACAGAGCCACTAGAGTTCTATCTCACTACAACCTGACTTACCTAGGTCTAGTTATGCCAGACGTAGCTCAGTAGGCATAAGATTCTCATGAACAAGTGCAATGAATGATGAGTGATGCAACAAAAACAAAATAGAATTGAACAACTGGATAACTAAGATTTAATTTTTAGTAACAATAATTTTTATTTAATAACAATTAATTTGCAATTTCTAATAAAGTTCATTCATATCTATGTGATGACTCATTTTCATTTCATTTATGAAAAGGTTGTAAGCAGTTTAGTTAGTTACTTCACAGAGAGGAGTGCATTTACATGCATAAGTTTCGTTATTTTCTTTCCACAAAATCAATGTTCAGGTAATGTTATGCATTTGCAATTTTATTCAATATGCAGGTAAGCATTTAGAGTCCATATAGTATTTCATTAGATTTATTAAATCCAGTAATGTGGTTTAAATTACTCCCACAAAATCAATATTCAGATGAGCATTAAGCATTGGTCATTTTATATCAACATGCAGATGAGAATTTAGAGTCCATATAATATTTCATTAAATTTATCAAATCCAGTAATGTGGTTTAAATTACTCCCACAAAATCAACATTCAGATAAGTATTAAGCATTTGTAATTTTATTTCCATATGCAGATAAGCATTTTCATTTATACTTTATCAAGAATAAACGAGTTTCATAATTTTAGTATGATTTTAATCTCATTTATAATTTTCCAGTAACAAACATATTTTCATGCAGCTATATTTATTAATAATTCTTTTTTATATTTATAATAAAGACATTTTGTTTGTCTTTTAAAAAACATAATTTCGAATATTTTCATAAAATCATTACCTTCATTTATCCAGTTTGTTCCTTCAAAAAGGAGTCGTTTTATGTAAGCTGAATGGCGTTAATCCCTTTCATGATGATCATCCAGGCAAATCTTGAAAAATCATGGCTTAGAATGAAGAGATGAAGCTATTGGTTCATTTTTCCATAGTTATAATTTTCTTAATAATGTTTTCTTTTTCCATCATTAACAGAGGTTCTTTAAAATCCTTTTAAAATTGAAATCTTTGTTGTTGTTTTTTTCAAAATTCTTCTTTAACAGCAACTTGAAAAATATTTCTTTGGAAAAAATATAACTATTTGATCTCCTTAAAATCTCTCTGAAAAAACTTTTTAAAACTCTTTCAAAGTCTCTTGTTTTAAAAGTCAAATCTAATCTGCCCTGAACTTGCAACTTGACTATTTATATCTGATTCTTGGACTGATTAAACAGCCTTTTCCCACTGTACCTAATTTGCATATTGCTCTCATTTAAGCCCGATTGCCTTTCTCTTCATAATGATTGGATAATCTACTTTTTTAGTGGGATAGATAAGAAAGCTTAAAGATTAAGCCATGTTTTTCAATTGATTAAGACTGCCTCCAGCTGATATAACACTTTATTTAAAAACATCGTTCCAAAAATTAAAAATATAATCTTTTTTAATAACTGCCAGCTTTTATTTACATCATAATTTGAAACTATAAAATCAATAATGATTTTCTTTTAACTATAAACTTTTTTACTTTATTTCTTTTTTAATTTGATCAAATCATGCTAGACTTTTTTAACTACTTCAGCTTCAAGCCGCCATATTGAACTTTTTAAAATAATGGCCTGAGACACAATTTTCATAATAACTTCAGTTTTAATTATGTTAGAACAAAAACAATTACATTGCTAGAAACTAGAAAAATTAAGAAAAACAATAAGCATAAAATAAATAGTGATAACTATATAAAAAATAAAGAAAAAAAAGAAATTTTCACATTCAAAATAATTATTATTTTATTGTTTGTTCATAATTTGGAAATTAACATTAACTAAAATTCAAAATTCATCTTCAGTGATAATTTCTTTCTATTCCTTACAAAATTATCTTTCTAAACATGTATAATATGTCTTACCTGAGATAATCCATAGCTTCACAATCTCCAAACAAAGTCGGATATGACTTGTTCATTTCTATCTTGTACCCCAAATGTTCTAAATGTCAAAGGCGTCTATAAAGAAAAAGATTCATCCTAATAAAAGATACAAAAGAAATCATCATAGCAATTGGCTTCTTGTATGTCTAAAACTAGAAATTGTAGGCTACTTTCTATATCACTGATAAAATGAGTTTTATCTCTTCATTTTATATTTTTTGTGTGTACAATAGTGATGTTTATATTCATTGTGATCACCAATGATGTTTATATTCTTTATGCAGTGCACAAGTGATGTTTATATTTTTTATGTACAGAAGTGATGCTATCTTGTTATATTTATTGTACCACAGATATAATTTATTTGCATATAGTCTATAGACTTGAAAATAATGTTATGAAACATATAGCAAAAGCAAAGCATGATCAAGCTTAAACATAAACAAGAATCAGAATTGGATTATATGTTTGTGTATGCAATGTCTGTCTGTATACATTTGTTTATTAGTCTTATAACTCATTCCTTGTAAACCATGTAATATAAACATAATTAATGGTTTTCAAAAAGTGTACTTTTGAAAATCATTATTTTTATAAAAATAAGAGGATTAGTGTACATAGAACTTTAGAAAATTACGATATGAATTATATACTAATAAGTTAATTACGATATGAATTCTATATGAGTAAATATATAATTACAAACTAAATCACACTAATTTTTCGATAAATATGAATTCTATGTGAGCATAAATAAATGTATTACAAACTACCTTTAGAAAATTATGATAAATATGAATTCTATACGACCATAAATATATAATTACACACACACCAATTTTTCGATAGATATGAATTGTATATGAGATAAATAAATAAATATATAACTACAAATTAGCACACACTAATTACAAACTAAAATTAATAAAAAATATATTTTTTCAAAAAATTAAAAAAAAAAATTAAAAAATTTTACTTACGAATAATTACGTTCTTAGTCTGTTGTAAGCCTTGTTTGAGAATAATACTGAAGAAAACTTCACTTGCATCCGTAAAACATTTTATGTCTTTTATCGTTTCGTGATAAGTACAAAAATTACCAAAAAAACAAAAAAATTAAATACTGTGGTTGATTAAAAAATTCGCCAAAAATCTAAATTTCGACCGATTTTTTTGAAATAAAGATCGTTTGAAAGCTAACATATATAGCTAAAAACGGCCATATTTTCTTCGACGTCATCATTATACTTTTTACGTCAGCAAAGAAAGAAAATAGCACATCATCAAATGAGCACCAAAGGGCGCAAATGACGCCGACAAACCGGAAGTAGTTAAATAGGGTGGAGGATCTTTTGAATAAATATACACGGCGAACAGTATATCTGTTTCAATATAGTTATAATTTATATAATAAATTAAATATAAGCTGTATAAACATTGCTATATATGTATTAGCACACCAACATATATATGCGATTGAAGCTGCAACGCCATAGATTTAACATGTGTTGCAATGCAATTATATTATTTTATATATTTAATTTGTTATAAGGTTAATATACAAATTTACTTTTAATAATTTCAATTCTCAAGGTGACTGAAATACATATATAGTAGAATGTTTACATTAACAAATATAGTTTTAAAATATTAAAATAATTCTTGGAAAATATCACACCAAACACACACCTAGTTAAGGTTGTGTGGAGATTAAAAACAGAATTTTAAAAATAAGTCTAAAAAATAATTTGGGACAAAGCAAAATAACTCAAGCTGCACTATTTTATTATTCACTTAAAATTTGCTTTTGTCATTACTAAAATTTTAATACTGATTTTAAAAGTTAATAAAACAATGTTAAAATTAAGAATTCGGTTTTAAAACTGTAAACAATATGTTGGTGATGGGGTGTCAGAAAATTCATATAAAAACCCTCAAAATTCAACTCAGATTCCCTCTATTATAAGTGATGCAGTTGCTGCTGGGTGCTACGCCCATTTTAAAAATGAAGATGATTGGTTAAGAAAGCCCAGCTTTGCTGTCTTCTTTTGGAAGAGCAGTAACCTTCTGCTCGATACAAGTAATCATCATCGCCATAGATGGAAGAAACCAGTTCTGCCAGCTGCCAAGAAGACATCAGGAGACAAACTATTAAAGAATGCCAGTACCAAATACAATGTCGGATGACTCAGAAGATTGGTAATATTTCTTCTCTCAAGAGCTCTCTAAACATAAATCTTTAATTAAATTACACTTAAAGTTTCCTCATAATTACAAACTTATAAATAATTCCACAATAAAATAAACTATGTCATCATCATCATCATTATCAACCATTATCAATCCACTGCAGGATGGTCTCTCCAAGTTTAATCCATCTTCTCCGATCTTTAGCTTCTCTTCTCCACATCACCACTACACATTTTCTTATTTCATCCATCCATCTTACATGTGGTCTCCTTCTGGGTCTTTTACAATCTCTTGGAATCCAGTTTAAAATTTCAATTGTCCATCTATTATCATCTCTTCTAGCAATATGTCCAGCCCAAGTCCACTTCAATCTTTTAATTTTTTCAATGAGGTCAGTAACACCTGTTTGTTCTCTTACCCATACATTGCGTTTTCGATCTCTTCTTGTTACTCCCAACATACACCTCTCCATACTTCTTTGAGTGGTCTAAAGTCTCTGTATTGATCTTCTATTAAGTGTCCAAGTCTCAGATCCATAAGTAAGAACTGGTAAAACACATTTGTTAAAAACCTTTCTTTTCAAACACATAGGCATATTTCCTTTTAATATCAAGTTATTTCTACCAAAAGCACTCCAACCAAGTTTAATTCTATGATTAATTTCCTCTATTATGTTTCCATCTGTATTAATAATCTGACTAAGGTATTTGTAACTCTTAACTTCTTCTAATTCATCATAATCAATCTTTATTTTCATATTTTGAGCAAATCGATTAAACATTACTTTAGTCTTTTTAACATTTATCTTTAGTCCTACTTTCCTACTTTCATCTGATAACTCCTGCAACATTTCCTGCAGCTCGGAAGCATTATTTGCAAAAACAACTACATCATCTGCGAAATCTAAATGACTTAAATAATCTCCATTTACTTTCACTCCTTTAGTTTCCCATTTTAATCCACAAAATACTTCTTGCAGCACTGCTGTAAAAAGTTTTGGAGATATGGAGTCACCTTGTCTTACACCTTTCTCAATGTTGACTTTCCCAGTATCATTATGTAATCTAATTGTTGCTGTTGCATTTTTATAAATATTCTTTAAAATATGACAATATCCTGGATCTATACCTTGATGATCCAATGCTTTAATCACTGAAGAAATGTTTATAGAATCAAATGCCTTTTCATAATCTACAAATCCAAAACATAATGACAACTCATATTCATTTGTCCTTTCTATAACTTCTCTCAATACTTGAATATGATCTACTGTACTAAAACCACTTTTAAATCCAGCTTGTTCTCTTGGTTGGTGAAAATCCAAGGTTCTCTGCAGACGAGTTGTAATTATCTTGGTAAAAATTTTATATAAAACTGATAAAAGGCTGATAGGTCTGTAATTTCTAATATCTTCTTTATCACCTTTTTTAAATATTAATATTATTACTGCATTCTTCCAATCATCCGGTACATCTTTATCATTTAGACATTTGGTATATAACTTTGCTAAATTTTTTTCTGTTTCTTCACCTGCTTCTTTTAATATATCAATTATAATTCCATCATTACCTGGAGCCTTTCCTTTTTTCATACATTTAATTGCATTTCTTACTTCTTCATTTAAAATTCTGGGCAATTCGGAAGATGTAATAGATATAGGAGATAATAAACCTTTAATAACTATAAACTAAAGTTAATAACTGTAACAATCTTGCCTATCTCAAATGAATAATTACAATTTTAAATAGACCTGGGTTTTGTTTTATGCAGTAGATAGGTTCTGCAGAAAACCTGCATTAAAAAAAATCGCACAAAAATAGACTTAACTTACCTTGAAAAATGGGGGATACATTTTGTAATTTTCAGAAATCGCACAAAAGCAAAGCAACAAAGAAAAATTACTTTAAAATTCACATTAAAAAAAAAGAAAATAAAGTATGACTAATAAAAAATTTCAAATATTTGAACAAAATGATACAAAACAAACTTTTTTTATTTTTATTAACTACAATATTTAATATTACAATATTCATATATATTTTAATCATTATCACTATTTGACCATATGAGGTTGGTTTGTGGACTGGTAAGAAATCAGATTCATCACAAGAGGAAGTACAATTAACACAAACCTTCAGTCTTGTGCTGTGTTAATGGTATTTTCTCAACAATGTTATTGGTGATTAAACTTTGAAAGGATGTTTTTACTAATTGTTTATAAAGCTGGCGATATTCAGACATATAACCACTTAGCTCTCATTGGAATTTAAAAAGTTGTTCATTGCAGCAAACTCTCTCAGATTTCAGCATTTTCTGATGTTTTTCTTTGTCTCACACATCAACGTAAAATCTATGATTAAATGATTTTTATTTAGCAGAAAATAATAAATTTGTCTTCATTTGATACATATTTTTGTTTACTACTGAAATAAATTTTAAATGTTCACATTTTGTTTCTATATTTAAAAAATGAGATCACAATCAAATCAAAAAATATATACATTATCATTATAAAGATTATTTTCAGTTTACAACATCAACAAAATCTTCCTTAGTTCTGATTATTTTTAAAAATCTAAAAAAATATTTATATCTGTTACATCTAACAAAATGTTTTAAAAGTTTAAAATTTTTGAATATTTATTGCAATAGTTTTATACTCATAAGTATAAATCTATTATTATTATTTACTCATAAGTAAGATTCTAAAGAGCTTCAGGCCATATTCATGTTAGCTGCTAATATAATGTTATATTTTTGAAAAAAAAAGTATTTCAAGTCAAAATAAGTTATTAATAATTTAAATTTCTTGATAATAAATATGGTGAAATATGAACTACTTTATCGCATAAAAGAAAACTCGCATAAAATGATATTAGGAGGAAACATGAATCACATGACTTCAAAATCACATTAAAAAATCCATATAAAATGAGACTCACGTGTAATTCTCTTAAACATAATAACTGTAGTTACTTACTATCTGTATTTTCTAATCTATGGTCATGCCTATTCTATTTTACTTTACTTTGTTTTATTCTATTGATATTTTACATGCCATAATTCAAAACAGATATTAATAATTTAGTAATTTTAGAGACGATAAGCTCTCCAGTAAATAATTTATGCTGCTTTTTAGCAAACATAAATCTGTTTTGAAATCTATTCTTATATATATGTATGTTTAGTGGAGCTATTATATTCTAGATTATCATTAAGGTTTGCATATTAATAATCTATGTATAAAATAGGCAAAACTCACTATACATATTGCCACACACAGCAAGCTAGAGTAATCAATGGATACCAAAAAACTTGTGCATAAAATCCCCATCTAATGTTGAGCTCATCCAATATCCGCAAACTAGTTTCTGGCTTGTGGCCTTCATCAGTGAAGAGCCTTGGATCTGAAAACACTGCACCTAGATCTTAGGATCTAATGCAAGTCTTAAACTGAAAACACCTTAATGTTTACAATCCAAGCCCATTAGCTTATAGTCATATGGGTCTGAGCTCAGTTCAGTACCCACACATTTTGGTGTCTTTGGATAGTGGTGGATATGGTTATTAAAAAACCAAACACCAAAATGTATGGATACTGAACTGAGTTCAGACCCATATGACTATATAAGCTAATGGCCTTGGATTGAAAACATTAAGGTGTTTCCAGTTTAAGACTCATAGTTTTGTAGTTAAGTGGAGAGAAAAGGTGGCTACTGGAGGGTTGCATTAGATCCTAAGATCTAGGTGCAGAGCTCTCAGATCCAAGGCTCTTCACTGATGAAGGCCACAAGCCAGAAACTAGTCTGTGGCTATTGGATGAGTAGGCACTAGATGAGGATTTTATGCACAAGCCTTCTGGCATCCATTGATTAATCTAGCTTGCTGTGTGTATAATCAATTATTATTATTATTCTTATTCATATCAATTTTCATGTTTATCTAGAAATTTTTATGTATATGTTAGAAATGCAGTAATAAATATTAGTTTGTTTTATTAAACGAGGCATATATATTTCATTAAGTATAGTCTTTGTTAAGTGTGATCATTCATCATCATCAGTGGTTGAATATCAGTTATTTAAGATATAAGTAAATATGCTAAAATTAAGCAATAATTATGAATTTTTTTATAAAAATTAGTTTTATGTTTAGGCTTAGTCCTAGAGCTGTAGTTGAAACCCTTGTCATTATCGTTATTATTATCATCATCATCATCATCAACGTTTTAATTAATGAGCTGTTTAAATGTTTAAAGGCCATAAATAAATATTAATTTCATAATATTTAGTGATTTCTTAGTATTATTATAACCATCATCTATTTCATGCAAGGATGAGTGAATTGCCATCCTAAATTAGTTATATATAATCTGAGTTAGTAAACTTATAAAAATATTGAAACACATTTGTTATGTTAAGATCTGAGAAATGATTTATGTCTAATGAACTCCACTGTGGTTTATAGATGTTTTACTTTTACCTAAATATTAGTGTCTATAGTGATATGGCTCAAAAAGCAAAATCTCCCATTTTTATTAGAAATAAAGTACCAAGAAGGGATTCAAACTCGGTACATGTGAAAAGGTTATTAGATATAACTGTGTCTAGATTCAAATAATCTAGTGGTGCCCTGCTAGACCATATTCACTTAGTATTTGTTTAAACATGCACTTAACATCAAACCAAGAAATGAAAGTGGATAAGATCTACTGTCTGTATACCTGAGTTATATTTTATTGAATTACTAGTGTACTCACCTCATGTGATTTCATATACCTGAGTTATAATACTTGTTATTAATAATTTGCTTATAATTATTGATAGTGGGATATCTTGAGAAATCTAATGATAGAAATATGTTTCATTTCATCCAATGACCCGTAATATGATAGATAACTCAGTCTGATCTTTGGTTTAATAGCCACTACTCAGGTTAAATAATTCTTTTCTTTTGATATAAAAATCTACAATGCATTTTTCGTTTATTAAACTAAATATTTATATTGGAAGCTTTTTGAAATAAAATAAATATTTATATTTGAATCATTTCTTGATTAAATAATATACTTGATCCAGTTGATCCTCTTCATTAAGTTAAGCTGAATATAATAATACACTGAATATTTTGGATTCATAATTTTTTAATAATATTTGACATTTCATAATCATTTAATCAATATCTTTTGATCTAAACCTTAATTTTATTACAATGGATCTTTAATCTAGTTTATTTAAGTTACAATGATACTTTTGATCAGTTTATTAATGTTTGTAATACTTGAATATTTAAGATTTTAATAATGTTTGAATTCTGACATTTCATAATTACTTTAATAGACCAGATCTCATTTTGTTACACTGGATCTTTGATCTATCTTTAATTTTGTTACTATATATATATATATATATATATATATATATATATATATAAATGTAATATATATATATCTATTTCTATATATATATATATATATATATATATATATATATATATATATATATAAAACGCATGTAATTATACACAAACTAAAAAGCTCTGTTTTGAAATGGATAAAATATTTTGAATTAAAGATAAATACAAACATACCATCATTTTAAATAGATTTGCTTTTAAGTTAATATTTTAACCAATATATAGTTAAAGTGATAAAATGCAGCATAAGTCTATAGTTCTGTATTTAATTTCCCCATATGCTGTAATCCTCCTTAAGCTAATTAAATCAAAGCCTATATAGCTAGCTTTGTAAATTGGATTTGTAAATTCCCTTTAATAGTATTATTAAGAGTACTATAACATGAACTGATATAGGGTAGTTTCATGAAGGAAACTTTTAATTTAGCGTCTTATTTTAATAAATATGATTATGTAGTCAGTGGTGCATATGTGTCCTTATGAAACGTTACAGCGTAATCTCTTGTTGCTGCTTCTTTAATGGGTGCATGTGGTCGCGCTGCACCATTACCTTTAGTTCGGGCAATTATCTTCCTCAGATGTCGGACGGGTTCGCATCTCTACATTCTGCATACTTATAATGGAGCATGAGACACACAGAGTGTAAGACTCTCATTCCCTTATATAAATTGCTCGATCAGCCAGACTAAAATGGCCTCCTATACAACAGCAATGAGATCGGTCATAGGGAACCGTTACTTGGTAAAAATCCTGTGAATAAGGCACATATGAAATGCAAATAAGACTCAGAATTATATATTTTTTATATGCACTAGTATCTGAAGTCTAGCTTCCGTTAATCAGTTCAGCCTGCCATTTTAATTATGAATTCAGCATTGATCTGAAATAGAATCCAATTTAAATTGTACATAAACTATATAGAGAATATATTAGTTATCCGTGCTAAGTAAACATGTTCTTTATTAAACATTTATTATCACTTCCGCAAATATATGGCAAATCTAAATCCTATTTATAGCATAAACTAGGCATAGATAACCATGAGCAAAGTCAAATCGTTATAAATTAGTATTAAACTCATGCAAATTTAACTGTATTATAATTTCATCACCTGCGAGTGATAGAGACATATATAGCCAAATAAATAATTAGTTGTAACCTACATACAGTCACCTGCGTGTGATATGAGACTATATATATATATGTAGAAGGGAAATGCATAACCTCCAAAATGTAATAATTATGCTAGAAAGTTAAAACCGCTTATTAGTAAGCTACCTTATATATGTAAACCAAATTGCGTAGACTTGTACATCCAAAATTATTACTAATCATGCATCACTTACACATGAATCCCATTTAATTGTAATGTCCCTTAATCACCTGCATGTGAAATCAAAAAAGTTACTTACTATAATTTTGTTTTGAATTATTGTTTATTTTGAATTCATTAAATTAATTTTAAATTTACTCTAGCTTCATGTCTTAGTCTTGCTCACAGACTCACAATTATTTAGTATTTGATGATTATTTGTACTATTTGTTAAAAATGTATAAGTAATTAATAGTCATAAGTATGCCACATGATACCTATATAAATATGCTATATAAAACACCATTGTTCCCAGTCTTATGTTCTGCTGTTGTGCTACTGCTGGCACGTGAAAAGGAGAAATACTGCTGTGACCTCAACTGTGTCATTTGTAAGGTAGTAAGTCTATGAACAATGGTAGAGAAACTAGGGTTAGGCCAGAGTCATGGCTTCCACCACCGTAAAACTGGTCAGCCTTAAGATGATTTATCAGAGTTCTAGATTTTGTTTCGCAAATGCACATATTTGACTGTTACAATATATATGCCACAGAAACCTATTTTTTTATTATCCTTATTTACCTTAATATAACTAGATCTCTTTTTTATAATGTTCTAATATAATTCTATGAATTATATTATTCTTTATCCTGGGTGTATCTTTCAAAATTATCTTTCTGATCAGATTCATAAGAACACAAACACTGATTCTGATATAATAACACCTTCAACCCAGTCATCTTATGAGACATAGGTGCATACAATGTTGGATGAATAAAACCCTTAACATTTATATATTTTAATTATCATTTTACATATAAAACTTTTATCTGTATATGATACCATTAAATCTAAATACTTAATTTCTGAATTCTCTCTTCCTCCATAGTCAATGTTAAACCACAAACATTTTGTAAACCACTCAAAATATGTATAATTACAGAATTTTATCCACATATCAATGTATCATCAACATATCTACAATAAATTGTAGTTTTTTATTACAATGGGTTGCACAATACAATGTTCAATCTTATCAAAAAAGACTACTAGGTATATATATCATTAATAGCTAGGCCCATCACCTTTTTCCATACATTATAAATTTATTCTCAAATGATGCTATTATTTATTTCATCACTTATTCATTCCAAAATATTAATAATAAATGCAATTTTCCTAGGATTCATATTCACACCAATCAAATGATTATTTAATATCTCTATCAACAGACCCATACAATTCTACAACATCCAATGATGCCAATTTATATATCTTAACTGTAACCGTTTTGTTTTTGTTTTTTTATAAAATATAGAATTTTTATTCAGAAATTTGGTTACAATATATGATAATAGTTAAACATAGAATATATTACATGATAATCAGGGGGATGAAAGCTCAATATTGATATCTTGTTTGACACCAGCTAAAAGAACTAATATGAAGCATATCTGCGAGGAACGAGTCCGGAATATCTTGTTGATATAGATGACCACGCTTGCATATCTCATATAGTTTAGCGATAGGTCTAATCCTTTGTCCATGCTCCGCACGACCAAGTCAACCCTTCATATTGGAGGTTACTTCCATAAAACTCAGGATCTGGGCAATAATCATGCAGAGCAAGGTGAGTCATCACAAAGGGATGCATGCCATTCAGCCTCAAATCACTCTCCAGGGAAGGAGATTTCTATTCAGGAGTGAAGGGATCAGCCTTTGGGGGGCCAGATCAATAACCTCCATGTAGAGTCGTAGATGTACGAGGGGGCCAAATTCTGGTCCCTTTCCCGAATTTTTTCCATTTTGTAAATATAGAGCTCGAGCGGATGTTCTAGTGCATGATTAAAGGTGAGCCAGCACCATGTGTACCACCCGTTTTACCCAATAATTCAGCTTACTCAAAAGATGATTTCAACGCATATATGAACCAAAACCCACAACATCCTATATTCATTGTCCATTAATTTAGATAATTTTTGATAATATGCTTCATTAAATACTAACTTTAATCTTAAGTGAGCATCATTTTTATAAGATTTAAGAATATTTCTATTTTTTTAAATGTGCTTTGTAGTCAGTCAGTCAGTATTAATGCAAGAATTTCTAGCGTTCTCTAGGAATTTTTCAAAATTAAAATTATTTTTATTAGAAAAAGTTTATTTTATAATTAAAAAGATATTTGTTTTTGGATAAATTTATAAATTGTGATATTAAAAAAAAGTTATTTAAATCATGACAAGGGAAAACTTTTGCTGTATATTATATAAATATATAAGCGCTAGTGCGTAAATATATCATAATAAAAATATTTCAATGTTGGTTAGAAATTAACCATAGTTTTGCCTATAAAAACAAAGCAGAAATATTAATGTAATTATTATATTGAGTAATATTTCAGAAAAAAATACTATTATTAAAAAAACTATCCCCTTTCCAGCTAACATCCAATACAGAAAGAAACTCTAGAGGTATAATAATCAATTTTGCATTGCTAATAAAGTACATAAAAAAATATAAATACACAGGACAAATTTTAAAAAAAAAAATTATCTGCACAATATTCAGATAACATTAGAGTATGTGAACTATTTAAACATATAATATTACAATTCTAAAACAAACGCAATTCATTTATATTATTCTCTAAGGTTATAAAAATAAGTTCTTCAGAAATTAATTGTTAAGTGGCATTTACTTTTGCCATTTCATCAGTCTTCATTACAAACTCATTTTCTTTTATAAGAGTATATATAAAAGCTAATAATGTTACTTTTTTTTTTTAAATTGATTCATAATGATTTTTATTTTCAATCAAGGAGAGATCAGAAAAGCTGTGTGGCGTAATAGATTGACGCTCCTTTTTAGTATCTTTACTATTCATTAAAAAAAATTTACTGAAAGAAGATCCTAATAGGAAATCTAAATTAAAAGTCTACCCTTTACACATCAATACAAACTTGGTTATAATGTCAACATATTGTCTACTAGAAAAGGACTTCAGAGTGATTGCCTTCCATAGTTTGATCTTTTGTTGTGTAAACTGTTGGAGTGAATCATGGGCTTTATTTCACAATATCACGGCAGAAAAATTAAATCACATCATAAATGAGCAAAAAAGAAAAGCAGGAAAAAAAAGAATTAATTTTCGGAGTTATGAAAACAATGTTTTGCTTGGGACAAAAAAACTAAGAACAAAACACCACCAAGACATTTTCCATTGCTAGTACAGGAAATTCTGAATCATAAGTTCAGATTTGATTAATTTTATAAAAATAAAAAAAACCAGTAAGATAATTTCAACTGGACAGAAAAAAAAAGTCATATGGGGAAAAATAATATTGTAAATCTGTCATCGTCGTCCCTCTAAAACATTATTTGTATGACAGAATATGTGCTAATAAAAAAAAAGGTTAATTTTAAAATAATAATTCAAAAAAATTTAACATTAAAAAAAAACTGCTATAACAATAATGGAAACCACAATCATTGTAACGATAATGATGATGAAGAGAATAAATCACCCATACCCGCCAAAAAACTCATTACTATAATTTAATAGATAAATAAAAAATTCATAACTTATAAACAAAAATAACACGTGTCAACAAACAAAAAATAGTGAATTTACAAATTTGATATTTGGAAAAATTATCAAAATGCTACATGAAGTTAATGATGTATACCAGTGTTACAGTTAATTAATACTGCTTTAAAAATTAATATTATAAATAAATTACGCACATTTTTTGTTCTTTTATATACAAGGAAATAATTATAGAAACTGTGCAATAGATTAATATAAAACATTTTCACAAGTATTACTGGGGCTTAAATTTCATTTGCGTGTCAAAAAAAAAAAAAAAAAAAGATTTTCTATCAAAATAGACATGCATATTAAATTATCTATCAAAAACAACATAGCATAAATCTATTGGTAGGAGTATGTCACTGTTTGCAACATCTTTAGCACAATTTACCATAATGACTCAATTTCAGAGTTATATCATAAAATTTAATCATAATTAAGATTCATTAACAAATAAAATTATCAATTTTACAATCATATCATAATACTAATTAACAAATTGAATACTATTCAAAAACAAATGATCAAGGAGAGTACTAAGTTGGAAATAATTATAAAAATACAAATTCAATTCTAATATTAAAAAAATCTTTTACTCCGAGTTACTTACTTTTACCGATATGATTACTTCTTAAATAATTTACTTCTTGTAATTAGATTAATAATCAAAATCAATAATTTCTAATATTTTTGGTAGATAAGCAATGCATTAAGAGTAAATTACAATACAGTCCATTCAATGAATATAAATAAATTGTTTCCAGAGGTATGTTTGCTAAATAATCTAATCTCTCAAAAATATTTAGGAATAAACTGTGTCCAGACCCATTGTCTAGAGCAAAATTGCCAATCAAAATAACCATTAAAACAATGAAAACACAGTATGTAATCAATAACATAGATATAAACATACATGTAAAATTAAATAATCATAATTACAACTTATACATTATTTTGCATATATAAATGTATAGTAAGATCAAACTTCTAAAACACATTTTAAAAAATCACATTGATGTTAACACCTGCCACTTACTTTTTGGTAATTCACATTAATAAGAGATTCCATCTATTCCATAATATTAAATGTGAATTGTTTTAATCTAGAAACTCTCTTTGCAATATGAGCAACTTTTATTTCATTCTCATTTTTAAAAAGGAATTGCACATTCAGAAATTAAGTTTTAACATTCTCTAGCTTGGAAACTTTTCCTTTCATTCACATTAGTTTTCAATTTTATTTTTTTATTTTTCATGACTAGAATTATTATGTAGTGTAGTACACAGATTAGTTTTCTTTTAAATATGACATTTTCATTGTTAAAGATATAAATACGTAGATAATAGAACTAAATTATTAACATTCTTACAAAATATATAAAAAAATATTAGATGAACAAGAGGAAGTGTTCTAAAATGTCTTATCTGTGCAGATATTGTCTGATAATGGCATTTACAGTAATATTTGGATTCAATGCTCTAGCTAATTCATATTCAGCATTACTGTATGGATTGTTAATTTATACTAATAAAGCATAAAGATAAGTTGTTGTTTGTTTTATTCCTCATAAAGCATTTCACTGTTTTGATATATTTTCATTATTTTATCAATAATTAAGCTAAAAAAATAATTGTATTTTACTACAAATTTTATTTAAAGTGAAGATCACATATAAAAAATTAATTATACAATTCAAAGAACAAGTTAGTTTGGTTGAATATTAAACATCATTATTAATATAAAACACATTTGTTTACAGATAGCATATTAAAAAAGTATTTCATTTTTAAATTATTAAAATGTATATCATTGAAAAAAATAAATGTAATATTTTAAAAATAGTATGAAGTAACTATGTGGTGTTTGATAAAGCATTACAGCAATATCTAGAAGAAATAAGAATGCTTTGGAAAGTATAGACTGATAATTTAAATTACATGAATTTATATTGGTAACTAAGCTTTGCAAATCATGTTCTTGTGTAAGACTTGATATTCTTTATTCAAACTTTAATTTAGTAAAAAAAAGTGTACATTGAACATTTTGCACAGTGAATGTGTTAGTCATCAGGTAGAATCCCATTGTATGAGATCCGATTGTATATTATTTCAGCACTTATTAAAACTTTTGATTTACAAGAGCAACTATTTATCTTGTTCCACAATTAATATCGAATAATTAATAGATACTATTAAACCCATAACCAGAATTATCTTATTCATATCCCTAGCTTGGTTTCTGATAATTTGGCTTTCATCAGTGATGTTTGGAACAGGGTCTGGTATAGGTTCCAGATCCTCATTGATTAAGGCCTCAACATAGAAACTAGCTTGAGGTATAAATAAATAATGCTGAATATGGATTTAATAAGTACTATTACTCAACATTTACTGATTAGTCATTATACTACAGCATGGCAGTAAAGCAGTATAAATAGAATTTACACCTGTAAAGCATTGTACAAGTTGAGAATAATGTCTTTTTTTTTATGATTTTAAAACTTCTGATGCAGGGCAAAAAATTTATTTATTCTCATTTAAGGATGAAAATAACTGAATACCATAAAGTTCCCATAAACTATATTTAAAATAATATCAAGCTTTTAAATATGTTTTACAAATGAAACTGCTAGTAATGACACCACATCAAAAATAGTGCTCTCTAGTATGGCTAAAACATTAACAATTTCTTACCAAACAAAAATGTCTGAGAGGTTATAACAATTAACGAAGTGAGAATTAAAATTTCTCATATCCTTTTAAATGGATATCATTTTAATGCTTTTATAAATTTTCAAATATTTCATTTTCGTAAACAAATATAATTTCTCTTAATAAAATAAATTTAAACTTGAGTATAATTTTAGTAAATTTGAAACAATCCAAAATTAATATTTATAACTAAAGTTAAAAGTTAAACATCCTTCACTAGCATTGTTTTTGATAAATGAGCATCAAAATGCAATACAAAATAAATTAATTCAGAGGTATTATAACATGCTATGTTCCCATCTTTCACCGCAATTCATCAGAAGTGACTGAAACACATTAGAAGAACAAATAATAGTGGCAATTATTACTCTCAGCTGATTATTAGAAGATCAAGAGATAGGCCACATCAAAATGCAAGACTATTTGCAAAAACAAATCTTAAATAAATTTTTAATTCCACTAATTAGAAAAATTATCTGTGATCTGAACTGCATAAAGAGCAACTTTGTATTTAAATGTGATATCTTTTGAAAAAACCATTGGAAGATGCAAAACCATGTAGGTCAGACACTTAAATAGGAAGAAATATGAATAGTTACAGCTCTTATTTTCACTAACTCATGCTATTCACAATTTTTTTACATTAGCCATAGTATTTATTAAAACACCCAAAGGGTTATTAAATCATTTTTATTACTGATGAAAATATTTTTCAACATTTTTGGCAAATGTACACATATGCAAAGATAAAATTTCAATTCCTAATTGATAAATGATTGCAAAAAAAATGCTTTTTGAAAAATTAGAGGCCTTGCCTTGCTTTTGGATTAGAAATAAAATATTTATTATTACATTAATATACACAAATGTAAAAAGCTTAAAATTCTTTTGTTGATTTAATTGCACACAGCCAAAACATTTTTCACTTCATTTAACATTTTTATTCATATTCCATCACTTTAAAAGGAATTGGTTTTTAAGAAGCAGAAATAAAAATCCCCCCCCCTTTCCCTTTTTCTTGTGGAAATGGATATTTGCTTTACCAGGTCCCTTTCTCCTCTACATTTTTTTTTTTCTACTTGGTAGATTTCCTTTAAAAAATTAACTATGAATAAAAAGAAGCAATTTGTTAGCATATTTTAATGATAAAATAAATTGAACATATAGCAATTACTAGCTTCAAATTTAGTTTTAAAAAGTTACTTTAAAAAAAAGTTAAATTAATTTTAAATAAAAATTTTAAAATGATTAAATATTAAGAACAATTTTATTCATGTACTATTTATATAAGTGTGTCTGCATATATACATATATAATAGAAACAATGCATACCGCTAGTTGAAATGTAAATAAAATAATTTAAATGCCCATAGCTATATTATTTCAGCCACACTCGTCCTTCAAATAAAGAAAGCTAAAATTCGAGCTATGGAGCGTTTCAAATATATATATACAGTACACTATATTTAAAAATTATACAATACCTAATACATATTTAGAATTTTAAAAAGCAAGTAGATTTGACTGATATTTTAAAACTTGACCAAAAAACGCAATACTGATGTTTAAAAATTAAAAAAAACTTTAGTTTGTCTAAGCGTTATCAATTCTAGGTGTATTTCTAGATATAAAAATTATTGGATATAATAAAACAGAAGCAGAAACAATTTACCCTTTTTTTAAAAAAAATTTTTTTAGATTAAATTAGATATGATAGACATTTCATTGCTCTAAAACTGAGGTACAGTCTATAATGAAATTTTAAACCATTAGGATAGTGTAGAGCAGTAAAAAAAAGCTACTGAATTAACAAAAAACAGTCAAACGCCTCCCCCCCCCTCCAGGATTTGATCATTAGATTATATTAAAACAAAGATTTGTACAATTTATAATAATTAGAAAAAATATTATGCCTAAATTTTATAAAAATGTCCATGCTATATAATTGATGGCTACAGATTTTGCCTGTTCTACTAATTTAGAGATAGAGGAGATAAATAAATAAATAAATAAAAGAATAAATGGCAAAAAAAAATAATGCAAAATATATATATTTATAAGTGAGTTAGTATATTACATACAGGAGAACACAAAAATAATCAGAATTTTGTAATAAAAAAATTGTATATTTATTTTTAGATATTGCAAATTGAATCGCTTTAAAAAGTATAGTTTATTTAATGCAGTGCACCAGTCTAAACCACTTTGTCACTTTTCAAAGTAATCCAAAAACATTTGCAAAGTGATAGTTTTAAGGCTTCTGTCATTTCCCCCCTAAATTCTAAGTCCACAAAAAAAATTGAGATACTTTTTCATATGAGTGATTTAAAAAAAAAATTGTATAAAGTAAGATTGAGCAAATTATGGCTGATAGATAAGTTGGATTATGCTAAATTTAATTAAAGTATTTCAAACTCAAGGCGTTGAGAGATGGCACTGTTGGGGTGAAGTTTGCACTTTTTTCTTTACACAAAACAAGATGTTTAGATTTTACCACATCGACTCAGTGAGTTAAATGTGAAGATATTTAAAGCTTCATGCTTTCAAACCTAATGCTTCAGACTGGCTTAGATATATCGAAAGAGAAGTAGAGAAGAGTGTGGACCACTCTTTTCTTGTAAAATTCTTTGTCATATGTTTACAGTTTGATCACTAGTCAGACAGCCATCATAACATCTGATTGGCTGTCAGATAAGTATTATAATTATAATAAGCACAAGAGGTTTTCAGCCTTTCAATTTAATTTCAACTGTCTGTGCTTTAATATATAAGGTATATGAGCACAGACTTTCACACGACCTACCACTCTCCACATTATCTCATAACACTGATACACGTATTTCATGCTAACCCAGAAATCATCAGTTGGTCCAGATTACCATCTCCACACATATATGCTATAAGTGCTCAGATATATATATTAAGATAGCCAATCCTCATACTTTAATGATTGCTGGTTTAGCATGAAATACGTATATTAGTGATTATTTATCTTTTCAACATATATTTGTTCAAGTGTATCAGTGTTATGAGATAGTGTGGAGAGTGGTGGGTCATGTGAAAGTCTGTGCTCATATATCCTATATATTACATATATAAACACAGGTATATAATAAGCCTATGTGTTTCAGTAATTACATAGTAGAGATGTTTGCCCATCCCTTGTATTAAATGGATTGTGTCCTGTGTATGAGGGGTCAGATTGACTTTAGGTCAACAGGGGTGTGACAAGAATCTCGGCCTTAGGATGGCCTTTGAGTGTTCTATCATCAGATTTTCAATTGGATGGACAGTTGAAGAGTTGGAGCGTGAGTAGATTGAAGCCTGTCCATTAAAGTATGAGGACTGGCTATCTTAATATATATCTGAGCACTTATAGCATATATGTGTGGAGATGGTAATCTGGACCAACTGATGATTGCTGGTTTAGCATGAAATACGTATATTGGTGATTATTTATCTTTTCAACATATATGTGTTCAAGTGTATCAGTGTTATGAGATAGTGCGGAGGGTGGTGGGTCATGTGAAAGTCTGTGCTCATATACCCTATATATTAAATATATAAACCCAGGTATATAATAAGCTTGAGTGTTTCAGTTGTCTGTACTTTATAATATAAATATTATTTACATATGGTTCTGCAATTTATAACATCTAAAAAAAACTACTGCACAATAAATCGTAGGATTTGTAATTTAGACTCAGTGAGTTAAATGTGAAAATATTTAAAGCTTCACGCTTTCAAACCTAAATGCTTCAGACTAGCTTAGATATATAGAAAGACAAGTAGAGAAGAGGGTGGACCGCCCTTTTCTTGTAAAATTCTTTGTAATGTGTTTATGGTTTGATCGCTAGTCACGACAGTCATCGTAACATCTGATTGGCTGTTGGATAAGTATTATAATTATAATAAGTGTGAGAGGTTTGCAGTCTTTCAATTTAATTTCAACTGTCTGCACTTTATAAAATAACTATTATTCGCATCACATAGATGTTTTGGAATTTGCAGATAAAATGCTTAACTATTATAAACTAAATTTGAAAGAAAAATGTTCCATTTTCATAAAAAAAAAATCAACATTAATTGTTTGAACATTTCAACCATTATAAAAAAATTGACAAACATGGGAAATGCACTTTACAAAAAAAAATTTGCTATATGGACCCATGATTTTGCACAGTGATGTCACTTGGCAGATTAATGGAGAGTGGTCCCTGCAAGAAGTATGTAGTAGCTGAAGCATATACTACTTCAGAGTTGCAAATCAGAGAACAATTCCGGTTATTTTGGGGTTGTCACCCCCCACCGACCCGTTATTTTGGGGTTGTCACCCCCCACCCACCCCCAATGTATATATATTAACAAAGAACTTTTGTTTTTTTTTCCAAAAAATGAGGTGATTTATTTAAGTTATCAATGCTTTTTAATAAATCAAAGCATTATCTTTGCGTTATAAAAAAGATATCTACAAATATGTAACTTCCCAAAAAATCAATTAAAACTTTTATGTCTGATATTCTTTTCCTTTTTTGATGGATAAAAGTATGTTGTTTACAATTCAGAATAGACATTTATATATATGCAATTTTACATCAAGCATATTATAAACACATGTATTAAAAAATTACTATAAGTAAAAAAAATATTGCTTTGATTTCCCCCAATTAAACTTTAACTAATCATGAACCCTCCCCTCCCTCTACGTGCAAGCTAGAGTAATCAATGGATGCAAGAAGGTTTATGCATAAAACTCCTATCTAGTGCCTGCTCATCCAATATCACCCTACACTAGTTTCTAGTGTGTGGGTTTCATCAGTGAGGAGTCTTGGATCTGAGAGCACTGCACCTAGATCTTAGGATGAGTGGTGCTATTATATGGAGAGTTTAGCCTCTGTATAATCAGTTGTGTAAGCATAACGAATGGTGATCACATGATGTTTAGTGGTTTAATATCAATCCTGTCCCATAGATTATGGTTACTTTGGTTATTAAAGAACCAAAGACACCAAAAAGTATGGACACTGAACTGATTTCAGATCTATATGACTATACTAGCTAATGAGCTTGAATTTAAAACATTATTGTGTTTTCATTTTTGACTCAAAGCATTACAGTTAGCTAATAAGGTAAAAGGTGGCTGCTGGAGGGTTGCTCTCAGATGCAAGGCTTCTCACTGATGAAAGCCACAAGCTAGAAACTAGTCTGGGGATATTGGATGAATAGACACTAAATAAGAATATTATGCACAAACCTTCCTGCATCCACTGATTACTTTCACTTGCACTGGGTGGTGCTAACTGTATGGAGACTTAGCCTCTGTGAAAACAGCTTGTATAACAAAGAATGGTGATCATGTTCTGCTTAGTGGAAATGGTGATCATGTTGTGCTTAGTGGTTTAATCCTAGACACCTTACTATATCTGACTACATTTTTACATTGAAATAAAAGCATACAAAAATATTATTCTATTACTGAGATTTGGAATGACACAAAGTAAAAACAAAATAATTAGAATCCATCTAGTTAAAATTTGATTGCTATATATCATTTTGCAGCCACCAAAGTAAGGAGAGTTAATATCTAAATAAAAAAATAAAAGTGTAAATAATTATAATTTTTTAATATTCTATTATGTCTTTGGTTAAATAAAATATAGATTCATTGTTTTAATTATTTTATTTTATTTCTTTGAAGGGGGGGGGTCTTTTTCACATGATAAACACGTTTAGATACATAAAAAAAATATTTATATATATAATAAAATTGCACAAATTAGTACTTCTAATAAATAATTTATTTATTATAAATATGATTTTGTGCAATTTTACTGGCTCAATATTTGAGAAAACAAATAGAATACATGTAATGTAAATATTTTTTTTTCTTTTATGTTTTATTGCGAATCTATTAATAATATTATCCTAATTTTATTATTATTTTTTGTGTATTATGATTCAATAGATAAAAACGCTAATGAACAGCTGATTTTACATTAAAGTGAGCAGAACATTCTGAAAGATTTAGATAAATAACTTAACTGAAAAATCTACATTATGGCATATTAGTACATCTACAATTGTATTACTTTGCATACAATATCCATTGTAGGACTTATAAACTAAAGAAGCAAAAAACGAAAACATAATTTCATTTAGTATGTGATAAATGATTTAATTTTCACAAGTAAGAGATAGATCAAGCATATCCAGGGTCTTGATAAATGTGAGATTGTGTGCATCATAATGCACTCATGCCAACTCTATTCATGAGACTAGGAATGCCAAAATTTATCTTGCACAAAGGTACTCACCCCACACAATATGCCTGTTTAAGAATATCAGTTTCATAGTGTTCAGCCAAAATAATTGTTATGCTTTTCAGAATATCTTAAAAAATTATTATTTTCATAAAATAATTTAGAAAATATTCTCTTTAAATTCAGCATAAAATGTATTTATAAAAAAAAAAATCAAAAAATAATTAACATTAATTACTGAAATTCTTTTTAGGATGTATTTTGCTTCAACATATCATATCTTTTTTTTTTAATAGATTTAAATCAAGCAAAATACTCTTTTCTGGATCATTTTAGATTTTAGAAAAACACATAAAACATATCAGTGGCAATTTTATTTTATTTTTTTCCTGAATAGCTACACACTTTAAATTAAGTTATAAATGGCTTTAAATTCAAAATAAGAAATTATGAATCAGCAAAATTAAATAAGAAGTGATGGCAAGTTTATTTTTTTCCTAAATGGCTTTAGATCTAGCATATAACATAATAATTAAATTAACTAACAATAGTATCATTTTTTTTTTCTTCATCACTATAATCCAAAGGCTGAACTCAGCAACCTTCACTAATTGTTTTAAGTTTGGCATACGTTATTCTATAAGTCTGTGTATCTTCTATAATATTAAAAATTAGGACTTTTGATTTCCAATCATCATCATTGCACATATATGATGAAAAAATTGGAAATTCCTCTCTACAACTTTCTTCAACAATATTTTTTTCCAATTCACTTTTTTTGTATAATTTTTCATTGGAAACTTTTTGCATTCATTCTATTCACAATAATTTTTTGTGAAATATTCTTCTCATTGAATGTTTTATCATTATGCATGCTTCACAACCATACAATATACTAGTAAACATGCATATGCCCTACACATCTAATTTATTTTGTAACCTGACATTATTATTTTCTAAATCCTGTCCATGGCTTGTAGATATGTTCTTGCTCTGACTATTCTTAGCTTTATTTCATTTTTATAATCAAGATCAATAATCACTTCCAGAAAATACAAAACTTTTTCACTGATTAGTGCAGTGCCATCAATTCTGATTTTTCTCTTCATTTTCTCTTTAACAGCTTTCCCTCATTTAATTGCTCTAAAGTGGTCTGTGGGTTTCTTCATTTTCTTCAATAATTATTATATCTTACATCAGTAGTTCTATATAATTTTAGTCCTATATAATTTTTTTCATCTTATCCATTATTCTTTTCAGGTATAGGATGAATCAACTTGGGAATATGCTTTTAACATTTTGTGTTTTTCCTAATTTTAAACTAATTTCTAATTTCTTCGCTCCTCTTAAATTCAGTTGTGAAACTTGAAAAAATAGATAAGCTGCAATCTCAAAATTCTGCTTACATGATGAACAAAAAGTAACTTTCAAATTACTTTTCAATATTTGGTCAGAAACTTTTATGACATTTAATAATCCAGATGGTAAATTAAACAAAATAATTCCATATAATTAAACAAACTGATTTTTGTTTTTTTACTTTACACTGTTGAAAATAAATGCAAAAATCTTTTCTTTTAAACATCATGATTTTATTTTAATTCAGCAATTTTTTTTTATCCAAGTGTCTGTTTAAAAGTCTGAGATTCATTTACACTTCTTTCTACTTTATCAGAATTCAGTATCTTTTTTCTATATCTTGATATGTGGTAATCATTTGATTATATAAGTCTTTTATACGATTGGCTCCTGATTGAATAATAGTTGGATAAAAATTTAATGGGGTATTTAATACTTTTATATACTCCCAAAACTGTTTAAATAACTGACATACTAGCTATCATCATCATCACTTTCAACCATTATCGATTCTCTGCAGGATAAAGGTCTCTCCAGGTTTAATCCATCTTTTTTAATATATAATATAAATATATTATATATTTATTAATATAAATTCATATATATATATATACTCAAACTAATAAAAAATATGTGCAATATTTTTGCTTTCAGTGTGAATATTTCCCTAAACATAATAGGCCATTCACACTTTATTTTGAAATAAGATAAAATTATGAGCAAAGTACAATAAAAATTCATGAGACTTCCAATTCCTATGCAGTCTTTTTAAAATCTTACTGATAGCAATTCAGTGCTATAAACATTACTTTTTATTTCACTGAAGATTAAAAAGATTTGTTTTAGGAAAAAACATTAAAAATATTACCCAAACTAATTTATCATTTCATGAGAAGTTCCACTAGTATATATTTTTTATTAACAATGTTCAAACATATAAAAATAAATGTTATTTTTAACCATGGATATTAATTATTATTATTAATTAATATGGAGATAATTCAAATTTTAACAATCATAACAGATATACCAATTTTCATTGCACTGAAAACATATTCAGTTGTTAATATTTTATAGCATAATTATTCTGTTCCAAACACATTGATGTACGAGTATTTTGTTATTATGTATATAAATACAGTTGAAGAGATGTCAGGTTAGATCACAGTGCATTAAACAGTTGTTATTCAGTTGCCATTCAATACCAAAAAAAAATTGACAAATAACTCTGCAGTGTGTATAAATTTCAGATAACAAACTATCATTAGTTGCCTTAGAGTGAAGCTAATATAACAACCATTCACCTACATTTCATCATTGTTATATTACTTCCAAAACAGTAATAATGGTTTGCATACACAGCATAGTTATCAATATTTTAACACTGTATAACAACCAAATAACAAATGTTTAACACACTGTAATCGAAGTCGTTAACTCTCCAGATTTCTTTATATATTTTCAAAGTGCATACTATTATATATATATGCTTAAACATAAACAAACATACACATCCAAATCCATAATCTTAGCTGGTTTCACGGATATGATGTAATCATTTCTCTGACAATTAGATTTAATGAATTTAAAATATTAAAAAAAAACCAAAAATCTTTTCTGTTTGTTATAGTTTTTTTTTTTTTTAACGTATTGTATATTTTTGGCAGATGATTAACTCTTAAATGATATAGAGCATCGTATATTACAGAAAATATATTTATTTAATTTATTACATATATAAATTTTGAATTTTAAAGATATAATGTTCATTAGTCTATGATGTAATTTTAAATTAATATTAAGAGAGAGGTAAGCAATGGCACTTTGTCACTGATTGATTATAATACTGTTGCCTTCAGAAAGAATACTTAACATACACACAAACACACAAATATACGTAAATTGTTCAACATAGATGTAATATAAACACTCACTTTTTCTCAGGACTAAATGATGAAAATGACATCTCCTGCCCTATTTCATTTAATTGGGTATCCAAAGAACGAGAAGGTGTAACAACAGCCATATCTAAATAAAAATAAAATATTATTAAAGTTTATAAAACTCAAAATATACCCCCCCCCCCAGAATTTTCATGACTGAAAAGAAATGGTGTGCGGAACAATGTGTATGAAAATAAAAATATATGCACACATAGAAGATTAATTCTTCACAAAAGTTTAGCTATACATACATCCATAGAAACAATAGAAAATATTCCAGTGTTATCAAATTAAGGCTTGGCACAAACCTAAAGTTTAATATTTATTTGACTTAGATACGTTCTTAAGGAGTATTTTATATGGCATATAAATTTTAATAACATTTCAGTTTGTTTCAGAGAAAGAACCAAAAACTTTCTATTTTGCATAAAAGAAAAAAAAAATTTTTTTAAAAAAATTTTATACAGTTGATTGAATCTTATAGGATGTGGCTGACAGATTTTGTTAATTTTTCAAAACCTCAAAAAATGCAGAAAAAGAGTAATGATAATAAAATACAAAAGACATTTGATATTTCCAGGACGTTGAAAGAAACAGAGAAAAGATAAAAAAAAGAAAATCTTTTTCCTTTTCACATTAAATCATCAGTGCACTTTTGAAAAGAGTGTCAGCAGAAACTGGCAAACAAGAACAGAGATCGTGGTTTAAAGAAAGATGGGAAGAAAAAAGAAAAATAGAACTTTTATAAAAATTTTATTTACTGAAACCTAAAAAAGTTAAACAAAAAAAAAACGACTGAAATTTAAAAAAAAAAAAAAGAAGTCTGCAAAATTTAAAATGTGAATGTGACAAAGAATTAAAACTCTGAAGAGATAATTTTCATCCCATTAAAAGACAATTTTCTTTCGCTTCTATTCATATCAAAATGACAAAGTATGAGTTTCTTTTTTATAAAATATATAAAAATTACTTTTATTGAACTGCTATTATAATGTAATATATAATAAATTGTATCATAATGGGTGTGTGTGGGGTGGGGGAGGGATAAAATATAACTTTTCCTAAATTGTTTACTTTTTGAAAATTAAAAAAAAAAGTCATTCAATGACAATGTAGAGAAGAAATATATATCAATTAATATTTAATCCTTTGCTAATCAAAACAAAACAAAAAAAAAAGTAGCAAACTTGATATGTGTAAAGTCAATTTCCTTTTTGTTAAATATATACATATTTATAAAATATATTATTAAAAGGTAAATATAATTATAGTATATTAGTTTTCTAAACTTGATATCAAGAGTTCAAATCTAAATTAAACTTGACTCTTTTTTCCAAATAAATAGAGTATATTTTCCCAAGCAAGACTATAACTCTTTTTTTACACAGTTAATCATATTAATTCTTCTACACATTTAAATAGATGCTTTCCAATTCTTTTTATCTCTTGTTGAATGATTATATTTTGCTTTTAGTTTTAGTTTCTAAACGGCAGTTGCATTTAGGAGGAAGAAAACAATTGCTGATCTTATATGTTAAGAAACAAATTCTGAAGATTTTTATATATTGAGAATGATAGCAAAGTCTGGTTACTTATTTTATTTTTAATTCAAAATTGTTCTTTCAATTAAATAAGTGTTAATATTTACATTTTGCAAATTTATGATATTAACACATAGTTTTTTAAGTATATTTTCTCATTTATAAATATGGTATTTTTTTTTTAAGTATATTTAAGCTTTTTTTAAGTTTGCTAAAAATATATTATAGCAGACATGAAATATTTTAGGCTGATAATGATTTAAAATATTTATTACTGCTAATTCTCCTTCCCCACCAAAGATATTTTTAATAAAATTCATGCTGAAAATATAAATAAAAAATTTAATTGAAGATCACATATACAAAAAATATTAATCAATATGAGAAGCTTTTTATACTAATATATTTACTGTGGAGAAGATTAACTAATCGAATTATCCACCCAGTATTGATTTAGTAAATGGATTTTTAAAAACAATAAAATATCACATGACCCCAACGTACATGATGCTGTTCAGTAGCAAATTCTTTTTCTCTCATTACAGTTATTGTACTTAATATAAGCTTGAGTAATCGGTAGGGGCCGTTGTTCCAAAACATTAATATATTTTTCAGTTTGGGTATATATAACTTAATACAAAAACAAAGAAGTAAAAGATAGCTGCCGGAGAAAATGTGCATTAAATCTAGAAAATCCATGAGCACTTTCCCAAGCCACTAGCTAAAAAATATTTTTTAAATATTAGATAAAACAGTTCTGGATACGTATTTATTAAGAACTACTATCTAGCAACTATTGATTATTCAAACTTACACTAGGTGGCATAACTGAGGTGAGAGAAAAAGAATTTGATACTGACCAGTAAATAAATAATAATAATAATAATAATTCAGAGTAAAGAGGATTTATTTTTATCTTTAATATATTGTTATACAATGTGTGAATATGTTCATCTATCTATAAATACATATATTTTAAGACTATATTGATGATGATGATGATGATGATGATAATAATAATAATAATGATAATGATGATGATGAATAAAATGATCCTATATTTTGGTAACAGATTGACCTTAGATTCCAATAAACTGCATATGAATAATAAAAATATTAACAGAAAGGAATAATTAAGAAGTTAAGATTAGGTAATTGTAACTGATTAAAAATATATTTGATATTCTTCTAATATAATAAATAAAAATGTTAACATAATATTATATGTACAACAAAAAATGATTATATATGCACATTTCTTATATATAAATATGTTAAAATCGTTTTTAGATAACATTCATATATGACTTTTATTATTAGTATAATAACATTATCATTTTGGGTACATCCTACATGGCACTTTCTGGGTAGTAGAGGTAGCTAAGCAGTTGATAAAGTATCTTCTCCATAGATGTTAAATGTGTTAAATGATTTTCTTATAGATAAAAGGATAGCTCAGCAAGTGCTATTATAATAGCTAGTAAAATATCCTCTCCTTAGAGATTAAAAATGTTAAAACTAAATTTACATATTCATCATAGTTACCCTCTACAAGAAAGGAACTTTATCAGTATTATCCAGATAGTAGTACTTGAGATCCAGCTGAAAAATTAGTGCTATTATATTAATAACCAACAATCACAAATGCATATATTTCAAAACTATATTTATATATTTAATTATCAAATATATACTCAGATATATATATATAAAGTTACTGTTAACACTAACTGAAATAATCGTACAAATATATAAACCATTATACAATTACAAATAACCAGTAACGCCCTCCGTTTAATAGTTTATATCTCAATGATAGCGAACTTCAAAAGTATATATATTGCAACAGGGCAGGTATAATCAAACCCTGTTGCGATAATTAGACTAATACAATTCGTATACTTAACGCATTATTAAATATATATATATATCTTATTACTAACGTATTATTAAATATATATATATTACTTTACTAACAAAACTAATATTTACAAGTTGATTTACAATCAACGGTCATTTGCGTGGTCGTATTGAATTGATTTAGTTATTGTAATTAAAAAGAATTCATAAAAGAGGTATGGGGGGGGGGGGTTATACACTTGCTCTGTTTTTTTTCTTTCTTTTGCCAAACCCAGATATACACATCGCTATGTATATGTGTGAGTGCGTTTTTGAATCATTAAACATGAAAATTCACAAAATAAAAATAAAAAAACATTTTGTTTGATAAACTTTTTTAAATATACTCATATTAAGTCAACAAAAGAACTATAAATGTCAAGATGGAAGACAGTGATTTGCAGAACAATAAAATTGACTGATAAAAAAACCTTGGAATGTGTACTTCTAATTAAATATTAATTGGAAAGAAATAGGTGTAAAAAGTTTTTGTGGTGCATTCAAACAAAGGCGTATGGAATATGAATGGAAATATAATTGAAAATGAATGAAAAGAAAGACAAATTTGATAATTAAAAAAAAAAAAAAGAATTAAGGATTAGTATAAGTTTGAGAGTGGAAGAAAGCAGACGTTAGACTGATATACAGAAATAAGAATCCAGAAATCAGATATATTGATAAAATATGGTCAGGCTGGGGTCTATAGAAGCTTCAACGTGCGAGGTGTTCGAATCATTTCCCTGAATGTATAGCAGCTGCCAATATCGGAGAAGGGATGTCAAGCCTGGAAAATTGCCTCAATAAAAGTAACAATGTTGGATCATCATAAGATGTAAAATAAATAAATAGAATTCAGTCATGGAATCCGAACTTCAAAAAAGTCCGTTCACCGACAAATGGCCGGAGATCTCTTTTTCACCAGGTGAATTTGATCAATTCCCCGAGGAAACACAGGTACTTTTTTCTCTATTTGCATATATGTAACTCTTAGTAAGCTTACTCCAAGTAATTCAGAAAACTGTTCTTTGACACAATTGTGAACTTAAAATTTCTGTTCTTTTGCACAGAGAGTTCAAATTATTTCCTATTGTCTTTATTCGCAGATTAATTCATCCATAATTAAATCTTCGTTGCAACATACATATTATAGCGTATTTGTGTGTGGGAGGGGGGTGGTAAAGAGAGAAACTAACAAAAGGGAAAGAGACATTGATTTAACTTGTATAAATAATATATATATTATTTTGATAGATACGCAAATATCAGTACTAATAAATATGTTTAAAATGAATGGGTTTTTTTTTTGTGTGTTGTGAGTTTTTTTTTTAAAAAATAGAAAAAAAAAGAGAGGGTTAGATCTACTACGGGTAAATTTTACCACCAGCCCTGAGCAGAGCTAGTCCAGGGGCATTACCATATTGGTATTCCAGTTCCCCCAGCATAATTCTTATAGAAATATAGAATTGGCACTTGAGGTCATAAATTGATGCTCATAAATATGCTGGGTGATAAAATGGAATAATTTAAGAATAAATATTTTTTTTAACACAATTACGCATATACGTGCATCGTTATATATACATACACGCAATAGTACAAGACTACATATATGTGTAAAATATATATGTAAAATGGCGCATCCCGTTATAATATATTATAACAAAATTGTTAATTAAATCTCAAACCTATGATAAATTTATAGCTAATTATCTATATGAGAATGCATAGCGAAAATCCAATGTATGTTCATCACTATATAGTATTTTGTTCCATAACTACAAACTCTATAGGTGTTCCAAGAGATATAATATCAGTTCGACCCATACAGTGACATGGTAGCATATAATAGTCAAATTAAAAACACAAAATTCTATTCAAAATGGAAAAAAAATTATTGAATAATCACATTTCTAATTTGAATATTGTTCGTCTCTTCCAATATAAAAATAGGACTAATATTATATCTCCAGGGTCAGCTGGAAAATTTCTAGTTATAGAGCAATTCTCTTAATGCATTGATAATAGATGATTATCTATTAATTTGTTTACACATTTATATGGTTTGAGTGATCAATTTTATTTCATTTTATTTATACACACACATACTCAAACTATCAGCATTTGAATATATGCTGGATCTTTATATCCATCTTTAGAATGCTCCATAAATTTACAAAATCGGTAAAAAATATTTTAGAAATTTTCATTTTCATGGACAGGTAGGTAGTAAGTTAAAATTAGCATGAAAGATAAAGTATCTAATATTTATTTGTGAAAGTATTTTAATATATGGGATATATGCGTCTTCTTTTTCTTCTGAAATTAAAATAGCAATACCCATCAATTCAAAGTTAAAGATAGTTTTGTGATAACTATAAAAATCAATGTATTCATATGTGATCTTTTGTGCAAGAAATCTTTTGATTCATTCTACAACAAAACTTTCATTTCTGAAAAATTTCAGCACCTTTCTCTGCAAATCCTTCCAATAAAAATAATCAATGATGCATTTTTTTAACTTTGAATAATCTTTATAATTTAAACAAGGGCTTCTCTAATGGAAACCATGTTCAACTTCATTATAAGACAACATTTGTAAGAAAACTATTACTGTTTATTATATACTTATAAATATAATTTATCCAAACTTCAAACACTTTTTAGCAAAACTCTTTATTTGTACATATACAGACACCTATGTTTCGACTGACCTGCAGTCTTCTTCAGAGCTATTATATAATGAACAAAATAAAATAAAATAAAAAACTAAAAACAACATAAAATATATATATTAAAAAACTGAAATAAATAATCAAACCCAAATAAAACAATTAATATAAAATAAAATGTACTACATAAATAGAAAATAAATATAAATTATACATGTGTATTCCTAACTTTATACATATATACATTCAAGGACGACAATTAATCTGAAAAATTATCTATTTTATTATTATTAACAATCTACTAATTATCTCTATTCTTCATAAAATTAACTTTTATGATTAATAACTAAAACTCTTTTAATTTTAAATCATATGATATTTATTATTTCCTTACTCATTCTTCTTTTAAAATTAATATTTTATATTTATTATTATTTCTGAATATTTAAAATCTATAAACATTATAATCTTTAAACTCACCAAGTTTATTTTGACTTCTAAATGAAAATAAAAATTTGTTGTTTTCAAAAAATTATCTTATACCCTAGCCTCCTCTATTACATGTTATTTAAACTAAATATATATCCCCTACAACTCTTTATTTATATATATTTTTTATTTTTTTACACTTTAACTTTATTATTATTATATAATTCTCATAAATTTATATTATACTGCTTTATATGTTTATATATATATTCCCTACAACTTTATTTACATATATATTTTTTTATTTTATACACTTTAACTTTTATTATTAGTTTTATATAATTCTCTTAATTTTTTATTATTATACTGTTTTATACATAAATATTATGCTAATTTTATTAATTTATTACTTTCCTATTATTTAATATCTATATATATACCCACATTTATACTCCTATTTAACCTAACCATTTTTTATCATCTCCAACTCATTTATAAACAATTATCTCTTTACATATTTACATCTATATATCTTATTTAATAACTATAACTATACCAATCTCATCCTAATCCCAGAATCTCTATTAAATTCTGGTTTTATCTTTATTAATATAGCTTCTTTTATTTTTCTTTCTTTAATACTTTTCGTATGTAACTTCATTTTTATTGAACTTTGTGTAAATTTATGTCCTTTTTCTTTTGTATGTATATATATTGGTGGTTTATTATCTGCCATATGTTGTTTTAATCTTGTTTTTATAGAATTTTTTGTTTCTCCCACATATTTGTTATCAATCCCCCTATCTAGACATTGCTTGCATTTTATCACATATACTTCATTAATTATTTTTTTATTATCTTTATTATATCCTATGTATTTGTTATCTATCAAATTTAATAGGTTTTCTCTTTTTCTATTAACTATTTTTGTATTAATTATTCTTTTGTATCTTTTATTAATCTTCTTTGTAATTTTGTTAAACTTATTCACTATGATATTATTATTTGTTTTTATTCCTATATATCTATTTTCATCTTTCTTTTTTACTTCACTGTTTTCATTTTTATTTATCTTACTCTCTATTTTTCCAATACTTCTTTTAATTATATATACAGGAAAATCATTCATTTTTAACTCATTGATTATTAAATCTTTTTGTTTATTATAATCTTCTTTCCTTGAACAATACATTGCAGCCCTATATATTGTTGAATATATAGAATTAATTTTATATTTCCTATCAATGTTGGAAAACCAACTTGTTATTTTGTTACCAATATTGTTCTTTTTATAAATACTTGTCTCAATATACCATTTTTTATCTATCAATTTCTTTAGAAACATTATATCCAGATATGCAATTTCATTATTGTCTTCCTTCTCAACTGTAAACTTTATATTCTCCTCTATTTTATTAATATCATTAATAAACCAGCTTATTTGTCTTTGGCTTTTATTAAAAATCATTAAATAGTCTTCTACATATCTGTTAAAAAACAAAGGAGCATTTTTATTTTCTGCTATATTTATATCAAACTCATTCATATAAATATTACTTAAAATTGCACTAAGAGCTCCTCCCATTAACAATCCCTCTTTTTGCTTATAAAATTCTGTATTATATTCAAAAACTACATCCTTGCAACATAATTCCATTAAATCTATCAAAATATGAACAGGTAATTTTATTGTTTTATTTTTATCCTTAATATCAATTTAGCTATAGGGAAATATATTAAGGATAAAAATAAAACAATAAAATTACCTGTTCATATTTTAGTAGATTTAATGGAATTATGTTGCAAGGATGTAGTTTTTGAATATAATACAAAATTTTATAAACAAAAAGGATTGTTAATGGGAGGAGCTCTTAGTGCAATTTTAAGTAATATTTATATGAATGAGTTTGATAAAAATATAACAGAAAATAAAAATGCTCCTTTGTTTTTTAACAGATATGTAGATGACTATTTAACGATTTTTAATAAAAGTCAAAGACAAATAAGCTGGTTTATTAATGATATTAATAAAATAGAGGAGAATATAAAGTTTACAGTTGAGAAGGAAGACAATAATGAAATTGCATATCTGGAAATAATGTTTCAAAAGAAATTGATAGATAAAAAATGGTGTATTGAGACAAGTATTTATAAAAAGAACAATATTGGTAACAAAATAACAAGTTGGTTTTCCAACATTGATAGGAAATATAAAATTAGTTGTATATATTCAAGAATATACAGGGCTGCAATGTATTGTTCAAGGAAAGAAGATTATAATAAACAAAAAGATTTAATAATCAATGAGTTAAAAATGAATGGTTTTCCTGTATATATAATTAAAAGAAGTATTGGAAACATAGAGTGTAAGATAAATAAAAAAGAAAACAGTGAAGTAAAAAAGAAAGATGAAAGTAGATATATAGGAATAAAAACAAATAATATCATAGTGAATAAGTTTAACAAAATTATAAAGGAGATTAATAAAAGATACAAAAGAATAATTAATACAAAAATAGTTAATAAAAAAAGAGAAAACATATTAAATTTGATAGATAACAAATACATAGGATATAATAAAGAAATAATTAATGGAGTATATGTGATAAAATGCAAACAATGTCTAGATAGTGGGATTGATAACAAATATGTGGGAGAAACAAAAAATTCTATAAAAACAAGATTAAAACAACATATGGCAGGTAATAAATCGCCAATATATATACATACAAAAGAAACAGGACACAAAATTACACAAAGTTCAATAAAAATGAAGTTACATACAAAAAGTATTAAAGAAAGAAAAATAAAAGAAGCTATATTAATAAAAAAAGATAAAACCAGAATTTAATAGAAATTCTGGGATTAGGATGAGATTGGTATAGTTACAGTTATTAAATAAGATATATAGATGTAAATATGTAAAGAGATAATTCTTTATAAATGAGTTGGAGATGACAAAAAATGGTTAGGTTAAATAGGAGTATAAATGTGGGTATATATATATATTGTATCGAGATATATTAGGAAGGAGTGTGTGTGCGTTGGCGGTACATATAATTTAAAAAATAATATTAATTAATAAGCGATTTGTGTAAATATTAATAAAATTAAAAGTTCGTGTAAGGTAAAATAAAATAAAGATTTTTTTCTCATAGACAGGTGAGCGTTAAAAGCATAAAATAAATAGTTTTCTAAAATATAATTTTGAGTCGTATTAAATAAAAGCTAAAAAAAATTAAGAATTGATATAATTAGGTTTGATTTGATTAGAAATTTGATTTGACTAAACTGAAATTCGATTTAAAATTGCTTTAAGAAAAAAAAAAAAAAGAAAAAAGCAAGGTGGAATTCGTTTTGTCTTATAATCATAATAAAAAGAAAAAATTATATGTGTAATTGAATGAATGTAATAAACAATGGGAGCTAATGACAAACCTAAGAAATTTCCAGCAAACGGCTAATTAGTGCAAATAACTTTAACAAAGAAATTGGAAAAACTTTAACAAAGGAATTGAAATGACTATAACAAAGAAAGTGAAATAACTCTAGCAGGGAATACAAAGAAATTAAATAACCAATGCGAACACCAGAAAATCAGCACGGACCATAACTGAAACACCAGAGGATTAGTTACGTATTGTAGATTGAATCCGCGAGATAAGAACTGTAAATATAAAAGGGGCAAATTTTCTATTCTATTAATCAATGCTTGTATTATTATTCCTAAGCAATTATTAAGCAATTGTCGTTCATTAATTATACTATGCTGCATTGCTAAAACCATCGTGTGAACAACCGGCCGAATCCTTCCTGGCAATAACATCAGCGGACAGTTCCAGATTCGATCATGGTCGCATAAACAAGAAGGAGACGGAGTGTCCACGTGGAGCCCACATGATCCCAAAGACATCGGGACGGATTGCAAGCAGTTAGCGCTAACTGACTGAAGGAAACACTATTGAAGCAACGCTCAAAAAACCGTGCAGAGGGAGAAAGCTAGGTAATATTTGTTTCAATTTCTAACTCACTAATTAAAGCCGTAATAATAAACTCTGAACTTTATCTTATGAACTACTAATTGTCGTTAGCTCCAATACCCAGAGATTTCAGTGTGATTGCCAATATAAATGAATGCGTATAATTATTTTATCAAATGTATTTTAGTGTGAGTTTAAATATCAGTGTATGCGTATGATTATTTCTAAATGTATTTATATGAGATTTTATTGTTACTTCAAATGTAAGCATATGCGTATGATTAATTTGTATTTATAATATGGAACTTTGAGTGCATTAAATTTTATTTCAACTTGATCGAAAGTGTAGATAATTGTGTTATAAGACAAAACGAAGTATAATAGCGTAAATGAATATTTCATTGTTTAGTTATTACTCAAATTAGATTTAACTTAAATAATTAAAATAAAGAAAAGAGAAAGCGAGAAAGTTAGCGTAGAAAAGATTTTAAAAGTGATTTTTTAAGTAGGCGGAGTATATTTGATTGATTATTTTAGCTGAGCTAGCGGGAGCGGGTACTAGACCGTATTGGTCAAGCAGACTTGTCGACAAGCTCGACTGGCGCCCATAGGATTTCGTCCTTTAAATAAATAAAAGTTGATTAGCTAATACGTGTTCTAGTAAACGAGTATAAATGTTATTGGCAAAAGTTCCAATGATATTGATTACTCCACCCGTAGCACTAACCACCCTGTGATAGGATTCTGTGTAAGAGAGTGGTATAGAATTCTGATCGAGTCGTTATAATAAAATTTGGGACATTGTTATTACTTTATATAAATGATGCTTTATACAAATTTACGAGACGACGTACTTTACTTTATATATTATTATTAAAAGAAAAAGAAAAATAAATATATAGAGAGAGTTAGAGGGCGGGTTAGGTAGAATATATATAGATATTAAATAATAGGAAAGTAATTAATTAATAAAATTAGCACAATATATATGTATAAAACAGTATAATAATAAAAAATTATGAGAATTATATCAAAATAATAATAAAAGTTAAACTATATAAAATAAAATATATATATGTAAATAAAGTTGTAGGGAATATATATATATATAAACATATAAAGCAGTATAATATAAATTTATGAGAATTATATAATAATAAAGTTAAAGTGTAATATATATATATATATAAAGAGTTGTAGGGGATATATATTTAGTTTAAATAACATGTAATAGAGGAAGCTAGGGTATAAGATAATTTTTTGAAAACAACGAATTTTTATTTTCATTTAGAAAATCAGAATAAACTTGGTGAGTTTAAAGATTATAATGTTTACAGGTTTTAAATATTCAGAAATAATAATAAATATAAAATATTAATTTTAAAAGAATGAGTAAGAAAATAATAAATATTATATGATTTAAAATTAAGAGTTTTAGTTATTAATCATAAAAGTTAATTTTATGAAGAATAGAGATAATTAGTACATTGTTAATAATAATAAAATAGATAATTTTTCAGATTAATAGGTGTCCTTGAATGTATGTATGTATAAAGTTAGGAATACACATGTATAATTTATATTTATTTTCTATTTATGTAGTACATTTTATTTCATATTAATTGTTTTATTTGGGTTTGATTATTTATTTCAGTTTTTTAATATATATATATATATTTTATGTTGTTTTTAGTTTTTTATTGTTTAAAATGTTTTATAGTGTTATTATATAGTTATGTTTTTTATTTTTATTTTATTTTATTTTGTTCATCATATAATAGCTCTGAAGAAGACTGCAGGTCAGTCGAAACGTAGGTGTCCGTGTATGTACAAATAAAGAGTTTTGCTAAAAAGTGTTTGAAGTTTGAACAAATTATATTTATAGGATATTACGGCAAACATAAAGAAATGTGTGATTTTGGTAATGTTTATATACTTTATATGCTAAATGCAAAAAAATAACTATCCTTACAATCATAAATTCAATGTCATACTCCGGAAAGCTAACAACATAACAATTGATTACACAGTCATTCCATTACATTTACAGTATATTATAGAGAATTTTTTTCAAAAAATTTCAGTGCTTACTTCTCACTTCTACAACAATAACTTCAGCAAAATAACAGTTCTTTATACAACTAATATAATTAAAATAATTAAACTATTATGATAAAATACCTAGTTAAATGCAAAAGTGGTTATTACAATCTGTATTGCACTTTGCAACATCAAATCTGACTTTCTACCTAAAATGTTAACTAAATATTTAAATGTTTCATATTCTTAAACTGGTAATCATCATAATTTTAAAGTTGTTGTGAAGATAGTTTTTAAAATATTTTAAAAAATCTCTAAATCATATTTTGAAATTGACAACAATAATACAATCATCACTCTGCAAAAATTCTAGAAAGAAGATGAAGTTCTTATGTTTGCTTTGAATTAAATTAAAATCACTCGGTTAAATCTGTATTTCTTCTAAAATTCATAAAAATAGAAATTAAGTTGTATAATACACATTTTGTTTAACACCAGTTTTCATTTTATATTTATCAAATTTTAAAATATCAATAAAATGCTTCTTCCTCTCACATTATTAAAAAAAAATAGAAATTGTATAATTTGAAAAGACTACTGTTAATAATCACCTAATTTCAAATATTATTACAAATCAATAAAAGCAATATATATATATATATATATATATATATACATATATATATATATATTGTGGCCATCTGAATGGGCACAAGGGTTTAAGATACTTTGTATCTTAAATAAATAGTTATATTATATTTTTAAAAAAATGAAATAGCCTTAGAATTTTAAAATTTTATTTTGCTGGAGATTGTTTAAAGCTTAAATATGGGTTGCTTATGAAGTTTACTGACCACTTTATAAGTATTTATTAGTATTATTGTGGTTAATGAGGTATTTAATGTAAGGAAGGGGGCTTGTTTATTAATGGAATTGATACATTTTGTCAGAAAGATGCAAAGTTATTCTGTGTTAGTATAATATTATTTGAATGGTTTCAAATATCTTTTATTCATTAATTCTTATCCTTTTGTCAACAGTTAATAGCAGTTTCAATTATATTCAGTTAAGATAGTTCAATACTTAGGTTGTAGTACATGTGTATGCATGTATGACTCTGTATTGTTTCATTTCATTTTCATCTTTAATAACAGCAAACAATAGTACATTCACAATAAAAACATTTAAATTACAGCAGTTAACTTAAATAACTAACAAATATATATTTCTTTCCAATGATTAATAGATAGTTAGATCAATGACTTATTTTATAAATTGAATAAATTATTAATCATTTTTATTTGATAGTTAATTAATATTCATTTTTCTTTCAAGTTTGTAAAAGTTATTTATTTTATTATTTGTATTTTTTTTTCTTGTCTTCATTTAGTTTTAAAAATGAAAGTGATTTTTTTTTTTTGAAAAGATTGGTTTTTGCATATGTAATTAGTTAGTTAGCAAGATGCGTGGGAGTAACCTTGGGAAAGGCAAATGAACTTTACTAAAGAGAGTTTTTTAACAAAGATCTCCAGTAGAAAATTGGCTCTTTATAATGTAATTGTAACCAGTAAACAGTGGTTCATGTATTGTAAAAATTAAAGCCAGTTGCTGAAGTCAAATTAACTTTGAAAAGACTTTAGTGTAAAAACTTCCAAAGGAGCTTCAGAACTTTATTACGGAAAAAATTAATTAGAAATGCAATTTTAAGATTTTAAAAAGGTACGTCGGTTTGATTTACTCTCTTCGATTTAAACATTTCTGAATTAATCCCTTTATAACTACTATTTAAAAATGTGTGTTAATAACGTCCAGTCTACATTATTTCACTTAATGCTATTTTAAATAAGAATGGTTTACATAAATGTTAATGTTGTATCATTAAGCAACGTGTTTTTTTTGATATATATGGAAAACGCATGCAGAACTATACTATGGAATATATTCTAATTTCTATTTTTCGTGTTGTGTTTTCGTGAAGATTATACATAGACTTAAGGATATGCCTATTTTGATAGATCATACTATGTTTAAGTTCATCGTAAGGAGGTAACAGTATTCATTTATTTGATATTTCTGGAACTAATACATATTTTTAAATTAAGGAAATAAAATGTAAGCTACTTCTGTTTAAATTGAATAGAAGGACAGAAATGCGGGTAATTTTTGTTCTCTTCAATAAGGAAGGATTATAAAACAAGGCATTATTAATTATGGAATTACTAAGGACAATTTAAAGTGTTAAATGCTATTCAGAAAATACTAAGGATAATTGCGTATTTACTCCAGAACTACAACGGAGAATGTCTTATATTTTCAGTATAATAAAGGAGAAATTCACTGCTTGTGTATGATTTGGTACCTCGAATGGATATGCTATGAACACTGAAAGGTGCTGGGCATATTTAAGTTATGCTTATATTTTTTTAAGTTATACTGCAGAAGTGCATTTTAGTTTAAATTCAGTTTGGAATGTGTCCCATATTGTTTCGTAAACCTGGAACCGAGCTTTGCAAGTGAACTTTTATTTAAGTTACAAAATAATAACTTTTGTTTCTTTATTTTTTTTTTATTGCTTGTCATAATTAATGTATATGATAGGTAGATAGGCTTTATTTATTATGTCATTTATAATCTGTGTTATTTTGACTTTCGAGACCGTCACTGAAGTGTCTCCAAATGAGGAGTACGCTGGTAATTGTTCTTTTACGAAGGTAAAAGAAAGAAAATTTTTTTTTTAGTATATTATTAGAGAGGTTTACATTTATTTTGTATGCTTTATTATCTCAAAGTGAAAAAAAAATTTTTTTTTTTTTAAATCAACGAACGTATAACAGAAATAGTTTGTTAGATATGAAAGAAACTTCATTCATAATAATTATAAATATTAAATTTTAAAAAGTAACCTAAAGTTTATTAAATTAAGTTATACCTTAATGCAATATTTAATTATCATGTTACCTGCTTAGTGTGTAATTTATAGTTAATATTATATATACTTTTTATTCGTGGGTGGGTGTTTGTTTTGCACAATTATAATATTTGTTTGATAAAGTATAGTTTGTGAATAAATTTATGCATAAATTTCGTACACTGTCGTATTCTACTGAGTTGAATGGATTGGTATATTATCTGTATGTATTTATCTTTCAGTGTGTATTTATAATGTTCGATATTTAGAGAAGCTATGAGAATAGAAAGAAATCTTTGCGTTTTAATGTCTGTAGGAATAAAAGATCTTGCTTATTTAGTATATGTTAATAATTTTCCATGAGTAGAGCCTAGTTTATTTTATATGCGTATGAGTAATGATATTTTTTGAAGTGATGTTCTTAGGGCCCTGGTGATGAGGAATTAAATCCCCACCAATAATGTATTTAGAAGTAGATGAGTTATTGTTGAAATATGATTAAATGATGTTTAGGAAGTTATGTGATGTTTTCTTAGATTCTTGGTAATGAGGAATTGTAAAAGTGTTCAGTAAGAGTTATTTGCTCCTCATGTAGATTCTCCTTGTAACGTATAGTATATATAATCATAAAAATATAGCTTTGTGTTAATTAATATGTGGCTAGATAAATTGTTAGATTAACTCTTGATGTAGTTAGTATTAGTGTCATATTTTATTGATGAATTACGACATTGTAAAATAATTGTATGATATTTTCTTAATGAATGGAGAGTTTATAGAAAAGATTGTTTTACATTATTGCTGCTTGAACGTGCACACACACGCGTAATATAAATAATATCGCGTATATAAAGTATAGAATTATTGAAATTAAAATGAGAAATAAATGCTTTTGAAATATACTACATTCATTTAATAGAAGTATAAAGTATTAAGATTAAAACGGGAAATAAATATTTTAAAATACAGTGTATTTATTTAAATAAATATTACAAATCATCAAATCATCAGAATAAACATGATTTTGTTGCTATAAATGAAAGGTATATGTAATTGAAAGTGATTATTAGTCAATTAGAGAAAGTTGCTTTGCTGAAAGCCAAATATAAGTAATTTGATTTATTTGGTTAATCAAGAATAATATCCTCTCAAAAGTATTTTTTTTGTGCTAATAATATAACATGTTATTTATTTATTGTCATATAGATGAAACATGTAGGCAAAGCCTGTGTTCGAAATCAGGATATTTAAACTTTGTTATTAATTTACTTTGATAGTAGGGATAATCCCAAACTGATGCTAAAAAAAAAAAGTTTATTTGATAATCTAAAAATATGTAAAACAAATAGTCCATTTGTAAATATTATGTTAAATCAAGTTTATTTGTTATAATAAATGATTTGTTTAGTTATTTAAAATCTTAAGAACTGTGTCTTGAGTTATTCTTGTGTACATTTGTATTTCCATTTCCACATCTCCACATTTCATAAATCTATTATAAAACAGATATATTATTTTAGAGTTATAATATTAAATTTCCTAGTGTCTGACAATATTGTATTTCTTAATCCAAACATTATAAAGAGTATTTGCCACTTGATAAACGTATTAGAAAGGTTGCTAGGTGTATATTTGTGAGATAATTGATACGAGATTAAAATACCCTATCTCTGTCATTATCTTATTATTGAAACACAGTAAAATATTTAGTCAATTTGTTTCCTTATATTTTATCATACTTTATAATTATAACTTATGGGCCAATGTAGTTTATTTAATTCAGAGATGTTTAGATTATAATATGCCAAGTCATAGAATTGTTTAAGAATATAATCGTAGCAAGCTGATATATGTTATACTTGGATGAAGGAAGAAATTAAGTTTAAAATATATTTTAATAGACTGTACTAAGTAAACATTATGATTCTTTATCATACAATTAATTAACAAAGGAATTTACATTATATTGAATATTTTATAATATTTCTTCTTTTATTCATTTATTATCATATATCTTATGAACTGCCTATAGCCTCCCACTGAGCTGAGCTGAACATAAACTTAAATATAGAGTCTCAGTAATAATTTTATTATATCTTTTGTTATATTGTTCTATTCATTAATAGAACTGGTGCCTGGGCATTTCGCTCATGTAATGTATATGAGCGGTGTTGGGAGTGTAGGTTATAATATATATAATAAAGTTTGATATCTGTATTCGTTCACAATATATGTAATATACTAATCAATATATATATCAAAATACAGTACAATTTACATAAATGTTATATAGTTGATAAAGACTACAAAATGTATAGTCGAAAGTACTTCTAATAATAATATAATTTATGTAAATTGTACTATATTTTGATATATATATATTGATTAATATATATATATGTAAACTTTAAATAATACATACCTTAATGTCAAGCTTTTATGTATAATCACCAGATTTGAAATTGAAAAATAAACAATTTTATATATATATATTATGACGTTTTTCGTCTTGCTAGAGCTCTATACACATTATAAAATGCGCGAGTTGATCAAGTTGTTAAGAATTGTGCTATTGATGAAATCAGCTTTCAATTTTAAAAAAATACTTTTATTATGTTAAATAATGATAAGGTTCAATTTATTAATAAATTTATTATTTTAATTCGTATGTGGATATATAATCCAACCTATATTTGTAATGTATATAGGGGTGGCGTGATTTAAAACATTAAAATGTGTTATATATTTAAAATGGTAAAAGATGAAAATATTTTAAAATGTTTATTTAAAAATGTTAAAAAGGTTTTCTTTCAAATGTGCCGAGAAGACTTCTTTAAAAATTAAGATTTTTTTTTTCTTAGAATTAAAAGTTGGTTAGAAACAGATTCTGTCGTAAAGAAGTATTTAATTAGTGACCGCACCTACCTTTGGTCAAATTAAAAAGTCATTTTAAAATCTGGCTAATCGAAATTGCGTCAGATATAAACATTTAAGTTATTTTTGGATTAAAATTGTTTATGGCAAAATAGTTTTACAAAATAACCATAGAAGTTATAACTGAAATACTTTAATAATTTATCAAATATTTAAAATCAAAACTACATGTTTTTTTACAATTTAATTAAAACGGAATTAAGTAAAAGTTATAACACCTCAGAAACTTATCAGCATATTTGAATGCAGATTGTATGTTAACAAAATTAATTAAAAAATGTAATCATGAAGCAAAGAAAAATTCCTAAAGGTGTTAAGCTGATAAGAAAAAGATATAAATTGGCCATATTTTGAGCGGGAAGGAGAACTGGCTGAGATATAATACGGAGAAATGACTGAGATCTATATACTGAGAGGAGACTCCATTTTGAAGCACATTTTATATTTAAAAAATCAAATTAGTTTTGAACTGAGATGTCCGGCTAGTTTGGCCGTCTTAGCTGCCACTCCGTAAGGAGGCGACGGGTTCATTTCCATCCGACACCGTTTATAAAAAAGAATGTCGTTATAACATCTACAACCTAACCGAAAAAAAGAAGAATGCCACTATAATATCTACCATCTAACTTTAAAAAGAAGAATGCTGCTATAATATTTACAGACCACCCGTAAAAGAAGAGCATGCCGCAAGCCGCCCAGGAAACTCACCAAGCTCCAGCTCAAGCACCTAATAATACCGGTAAATCACTTTAAACTGCAGAGCTCTATATATTTTCTGTACATTTTATGTATAATTTCAAACTATCTTTTTAAATTCTAGTTAGCTAACTAACCACTCAATATATTTTTAATGTTAAATCTTTTCTTTTATTGTTTTAAAAATGATTCACTTGCTTTTAAAATTTCCTTCCTTTAAGAAATTAATTAATGTTTCTACTTTAAACTATCACTGCAGTCATGTCTCTAGTTATTTTTTTATCACATAGTTTTAATATTTGTTATATTTATTTTATGATATGCTGACGCTTCGAAACAGCGAATACTAAATTTTAATATTTTAAGAAGAGATTAATTAAAACCTCTTCGCTTAATTATTTGTAATCTTATTTCTGTGCGCTGTTTCGAAACCCTCTTAAGAAAATAGTAACGACTCGCTCGTTATTATTTAATATTTTTTTGATAATTGTTTAATTGTAAATTTTTGCAATGTGGCTTGTTTTAGTGAGGTTTAAATTTTAAATACTAAGAAATAGACTAGCCTTGATAAATATTTATAAGTATATTTGCTATTTAAGTTATTTAGTAAACCCCATCAAATATACTTTTCCCTCCTTTTAAATACTTGTCATTTGATCAATAATAAATTAGAGTTAGCTGGAACAGCAAAGATTATCTGTAATAATTCCCATCTATAGCATATATTTTATCATGCTACCTAAGAGTTGGCTTCTATTTGATTAAGCTAATAAGCTATTGTTCTTGTCTATAGAATATAAATTTTACAAATGCTTTGCTTGGCGGATGTGATTTATTCACTTTAATATTTTCTCGTTTTGCTGCCACGTATATTTACGTAAATAAGATGTAGCCTCGGTTAAGCCAGCACATCTTCCTCTCATAGGGTAGAGCAGTCGCGAAGCCTGAGTTTAAGGCCAGATTAGCACATAAGTCCCCCACCTTTCTGAACTATTTGTTCCTTTTTATGCAGCTTAACGATCGGTTTTCAGGGTACCGGCGTTGGTCGCAAGAAACCCTTGATCTACCAATCCATCTGCAGAGCGACTTTATTATTGTATTGCTGGTGCTATAGTGCATTAGTACATCCAGAGCAGCCAACTCTACCTCCCTATTTTAGTTCTTTCAGCAATTGTCTGAGATATTCTTAAAAGTCCAGTCAATCTAAGTTATTGCAGCCCTATTTAGGCTAACTAAATAAATATAAACAGACGAGAGTGACTACCGGAAGTGTTGACCAAGTTTAGTTAAATTATTAGTATTCAGCCACACATTAAGAGGAGTCCGCATATATTACGCGATAGACATGGCGTAGTGATAAGCTATTTATTTAAATGCCTGCGTGCATTTATTATATGTAAATTCGTAAAATAAGTGTATACAAATTGTAAGATGAATAACTGCTGCGTTCATCTTACTTAAAATGTAAATTTATTTATTAATCTTACCAAAGAACCTGTCCAAACTCTTCAGCCATTAAATGCCTGCGTGCATTTTTACATGTGTAAAATTTGTAATATATATATTTTAGATCAAACTTCTTATTGAAGAAATTAAACTTTAGTAAATTAACCTAGTCCACTCTCAGTTTCATTATTCAATCCAATTCTCATTATTATTATGTTATAGAATATGCATTATTAAAGGTCTCCATTAAGTTAGCTATTCGTTAGATATGATCAATTTGTAATTTAGTTATGAGTCTCATTGTTTCTCCCTGACCTATGTCGGCCGCGAATAAAGGAGTATGCTACGTGTAATTTCAAGGTGGTCATTCGTAGGGTCTTGAGTCTTGGAGTACTGGCTTACGAGTTGAAGTGTGGTCGGATTTGGGATGTCACAGTCCTAGTCTGGTCAGCTTCGGTCTCTTTTGCTTGGATTCTGAATTCTGTTACGCGAATGTACAAACTTGACTGTTACAATACGCATACTTATATGCTGTGTATATATATTCATTGTTACATTACATCCTCTCCCAATCTTGAGGATTTAAAATGCATCAATCCCTTTCCTTAGGCATTGACCACTTTTGATTAATAAAATAATCTTCTAAACATTGTTTTTTTCCCATTTTTTTTTAAAGATGTATGCAGGTTTTTTCTTGTACTATTCTTATCCTTATCTGGTAATATAAAGAGAGGTATCCACTTAAGTACTAGGCACTTCAGATGCAGATAAATATTGCATTGACTAAACCAACTTTTAATTTCTTGTGGAAGTCGAGACTATAGTATGGGCCATTTTTGCGTATTACAGATCTTGAACGCAGACTTTGAATCTGTAAATGGCAGGACCATCTCTATTGTCATTCGACTTATGCAATTTTTTTTTTTAGGTCATTGGGAATTTTTCTTGCAGTTTTATTATTGGATCAGGACTTGTCTACTGGTGCATCATCATCAATATTAAATTATGCACATACTCAACTGTAGAACAAAGTTGCCACAAGAAAAAGCTTAATTCAACCCAAAATATGATCTGAAATTCCTATCTTTGCCTTAATACTCGCCCACACCTCAATCTTTATTCATCATTTCTTGACATATGATAATGACTTCTTTTCATTATTTTTATTATTGTTAGTTTTCTATTCATTTATTTAATTTTTATTTTAAACACATTTTTAATCTATTTTACATTTTTTTTTTTTTTTAAAAAAAAAACATTTTATTTTTACATGTTTATTTCGGTCACATTCAGCTGTGTTCACGGCACAGACTTATGAATTGAATTTCTTACAAAAGTAAAAAATAAAAATAAACCTAATCAAAAAAATTGTTATTGTTTTTTTGTTTTTTTAAATTTTCATAATTAAGTTTTCTTATTTAAATTTTCATTTTCATTCTTTTTTTTTTTGTTTATGATTAAAACTTTGGTAATCATTTTTCCTTTATCCAAAATTCATGGTCTTTATTGATAAAGTCAAGTTGGCGAATGCATCAATTACTATTTAATTTTTATCCGGCAGTTCTTTATTTATTACTATTCTTTCTTCTGACTGAATAGCCAGACATTTGTGCTAGGGGATTGTGAATCATCCCTTGGCCTTTCTTTCTACCTTACATGAGTGATATTAAAATCACTTTTGGTTCTCTGAAAGATTTTTGTACTTTCGGACTCCACCATCCAAATTGATTCTATGGCTAAACCTTATAGCATTTATGGCTGGGTCTATGGGTTGGGATTTAAATCCCCTCTCTTTTGCATCATAGGCTAGTCCAGCACTGTCAAAAGTGATCAGCAACTCAACCATTTGCTAGACTGTTTTTCTCTCTGTCCCTATGAGCATTTGGTCAATGTTATGAGGGAAATTGTGACACACTATCCAAATAAACTGTTGTTCGGAAAGTAGATTAGTGATTAAGGAGCTTAATTTTGCCGCCAAAATTTATTTGTATTATGTAGCTTCTAGATGATAGAATGAGAAAAAATATTATTACTACAAGTGAAAAATCTGAGGCATTTATAATGAAAATTGGGCTTTAAAAGGACACATACTTGCTAGAACATTGTTTTCAATTTTTGTGACAGTTATCTTTCAAACTGCTTACAGATGATTTAATAAAAGTGATTAAGATGCAATGCAGGTTTGGTGGTGTGATTTTTAATTCAAATCAATTAAACAAGAAAACAAAAACTTCTTGGATTCTCGTTTTAGAGTATGACGATGATTGTGCTATTTTTGCCAATTCAAAAGTTGATTTACAGAATGTACACAATATTTAAAGAATTTGATTTAATAATTAATGTTTAGTAATGAAAAAATCACCAACAACTTTTAGCTTGAATAGTTATCAACTTTGAAATGTAACCAATTTAAATATCTTAGCATATTTTTTATGTAGAAAGATGAACTTAATTGTTAAATGCAGCACAGTTTTCAATATGCTGGACCTACTTTTAATAAGTTAAAGATAATGATTCATAAGAAAATGACTACTACAATTCAACTAGCTGAATATAGAACTATTATTTAACATAATTTATTATATAGATGTAAGATCCTTAACAAAGCAATATAAAGACATAAGAAAGGTTTTATTTAAGAATGCTCTGTAAAATTTTAAAAACACAATGGCAAAATCTTAAAACCAATCAATACAACCTTCAATTGGCTATAATACTATACAGTCCATTACAAACAGACAATGCAAGACTTCCTAAAAGAATTGTTTTATGATAAACTTGAGCATAGCTTTTGTGGGCCATTTTAAAGAGATATGATATTGATTGTTTCCTTTGTAAAGATGCATTACATTGAACAATATATTTGTGTTTGAAAGATAGATTTGTATCATCCTTGTAAATTTCATTTCTAGAGCAGTTTTTTTTTTCCCCTTTCTTTTCTTTCCTTGGATTTGAAATGGCGATACTCATTTATAAGTGGCTGCTATATGTATGCATGTATGTTAGTGATTTCATTCATTTCCGAAAATTTTTTGGAAATCAAAAACATTTAAATAATGGGGATACAATTTCTGCAAAATGATATATCTTAAATGGGTATAACAGAACACTTAAAAACATTCATTCTAAATACTATAAAATACAGCTCTGAAATACATTTTTTATATTAATGTATTGTTAATTTATTATTAAATTTAAAATAAAAGCATTTAAAAATGAATTTAACTTATTTATAACAAAAAATTTCCAAATAGTATTTTGATTTTAAATGAACACTATCTCTATATCAGATCTTTTATTACTAACTTAAATGAAAATTACATCTAATTGGATTTGGCAATAAAATCTTATTGTAATGGAATAAAATCAAACTCTTTTTAACAGTTTATATTCCTCTTTTTTTTTTTAATATTTTCATTAAATTGGTACAATACTTTAACTTTAATTTTTAGGAACTATCCTTAAAACAGAACTTATTTTAGCTATTAGTTCTATCAAGTATAACACTATATATTATATACATAAATCAATTGTGAACTTTCTCCTATAAAGAAAATCTTGATTCTAACCTGAAAAGAAATCTTCAACTTTTTCCTTTGAAGAATCACAGTTGTAAATATTGATGTCTTCTGAAAAATAAACATAAAAAAATATTGCAACTAAAAAGTTATTTGAAATCTATAAATAAATAAACGGTACTGTGGTATTAGAGCTGCAACATTAAGAATTATAATCGTTTAATCATTAAATTAATTAGGTTATTAAATCAAAAACATATTTTAAAATCTATATTTAAAAAAAAAAACAATTTAACAAAACAAAATACGAAAAGCATTAATGTAAAAAATAGTTAAAATGCGTGTTTAAATGAAATTGAGTGCGTGTTTGCACATGCATATTCTGCATAATCTATTTTAATACATTGTACAGGCTTACACCTGCATTTATATATGTAATATATGCGGGATTCGAACTCAAACTTTCACACGACCTACAACTCTCAGTGCCGTCTTATATTACTGACCACCTGATCACACGCATGTTGAAAAGATAAATAATCACCAATATACGTATTTCATGCTAAACCATACCAATCTTCATGCTTTAATGAGTGCTGGTTTAGCATGAAATACGTATATTGGTGATTATTTATCTTTTCAACATGTGTATGATCAGGTGAGTCAGCAATATAAGATGGCACTGAGAGTTGTAGGTCGTGTGAAAGTTTGAATCCCGCATATATTACATATATAAATGCATGTGTAAGCCTGTACAATGTATTAAAATAGATTACACAGAATATGCATGTGTAAATACACACTCAATTTGATTTAAACATGCATTTTAACTATTCCTCACATTAACGCTTTTCGTATTTTTTTTTGTTAAATTGTATTTTTTTGTTAATGTAAATTTTAAAATATATTTTTGATTTATTAACCTAATTAATTTAATGATTAAACAATTATAATTCTTCATGTTGCAGCTCTAATACCACAGTACCAAATAAACTAAATAAATAAAGTATCAAATATACATTAAGATTTGAAAAAAATAATCAATCTACTTATAAATAGAATTTCTTATCAAAAATATATATTTATCTTATATTCATATTTTTTATTAGTCATTCATTAGACTAGAGATTATCCATTTTATGAATAATATATCTGTAATGTAATTTTCACTATGCCACTCGCACAAAATAGATATCTGCTTTTAACATTTTATGGAGGGGTATGATTATAAACATATAGCCAAAGACATGTTAAATAGATATTTGATCATCAAGATGCACATTTTGTGCTGAACCACTGACCCAGATCACAATCTATTATACATATCTTTATCACTGTTCATTAAATATATAAATAGCCAATTACTACAGCTTAACTGATGTGTCAAACCTACTGCCATTACAACTTTAACACAAATCTTTTGACACAAAACACATGATGGAAGTATATTAATAATTTTCATTAATTATTCATTAGACTTGAGATTATTCACTCAATAATTAATATTTCTATAATATAATTTTCACTACACTAATCTCAAGTAATACATAGTTTGATTCTTTACCTGCTTTTTTCATGTCTTTGGTCATATGTTTGTGATTATATCCATCCCAAAGGTGCTAAAAATGGATAGAAATCAGTCAATACCTTGTGTGAGAGCGGAGTAATGAAAATTACCCTACATAATTATTATTCATTAAGTTGATAATTTCTAATCTAATGAATGAATAATAAAAATTATTAATATACTTACATCAAGTGTTTTGTAGCAAATGATTTGTGTCAAAGTTGTGAGGGCAGTAGATCTGACACATCAATTAAGCTGTAGTAACTGGCTATCTATATATAGTAAACAATGATAAAGATATGTATAAGAGATTGTGATATGGGCCAACTGATGAGTACTGGTTCAGCACAAAATGTGCATCTTGAGAATCATATATCTTTGGTCATAAATTTATGATTACAACCCCCCACAAGATGTTAAAAACAGATAGAAAGCAGTTCCTGCCTTGCGCAAGAATGGTGTAGTGAAAATTACACTACAGAACTATTATTCATTAAATGTTTATCTTACTATAATTAATTTATGGATACAAATGAATTCCATAACAATGTACTGTTGTTTTTTATTTTATTTTATTTTAAATATTGTATTAGTCTATTTTTATTTTTTTTAAAAAGTAAACATTAAATATTAACCAGTTATAAGTGAACATAGATATATATTCATAAAGAATATCTACATTTACACTCTATTATTGTCTTATAAATGTAAAATAAAGAATTTAATCTATTACTATAGAATCATTCAAAGTCTGCCCTTTGTGTTATACAAAATTGATCTAACTAGTAGCATAATGTTTACCATACTCGCAGTAAATAATGTCATTATTTTTTTCTTTAGACAGCAGTAGTATATAGATGAGATCTTTGAATTAAAATTAATTTGTAAACTGCAAAATAATCTGCTAAAACCATAGCACTTTCCTTCTTCACACTATATGGGGAATATTTTAAACTCTTTTTTAATCGATTAACCAAAAAAAATATGTTTTGATAGTTTGCAACATGCAAATCAAATAGTTTGAAGTTTGAAAACACCAAAATTATATACTTTTAAAATGTTGATTTTTTTTATATAAATAATCCATATATATCTGTTAATTGTAAAAATTTCATAGATAATTACAGTAATTTGTCAAGCATTGTTAGCCGAAAGGTCAGTGCAACTACCTTGCAAGCAAGTAGTTGGTTGCAGACGGTTAGGGGTTCACCTCCCAGCCGATGGCTATGACATATGAAAAAAAAACTACAGTAATTTATGGAAATATGGAAATAGAATAACTTTTAATTTTTATCATAAGACCAAATATTAAAAAAATTGTATTCTTAAAATACTTAATAACATATATTTATACAATTTTCATATTTTAAATAATTTTGAATAATAAATAAAGGATTTAAGTTTTACAAAAAAAAAAAGGCCAGATAACAACTAAAAATTATTTATAAACAGAGCAAAACTCTCCATACAGTATTGCAAATGGGCAACAAAACATAACCATCAATCAATAAAAAAAAAGTCTCCCCTTCCCCCAGTTATTTTTAATTATTATAATTCATGTTATTCCAAAAGTAAAATAGTGTAATTAATAAACAAAACTGATACCTTCATGATGAAAATCAGGCTGATTTCCAGAAATGTTACATAATTGTGGACTTGACCTACTTGTTTGATATTTTATTACTCTAGGAGTTACTTGCAAAATTTGTGAATTTTCTTTATTGCTGATGCCTTGATGTATTAATGGAGTAATAGGAATAAGAAAATTATCACTATTTCTTTCAAATGACTGAGAATTAATCATTATGCCTCCTTTAAGAGTCTTTTGATTACTGTTATATGGATTCTTACTATTTACTGATGATGAAAAATCATCAGTTAAATTTCTATTGCACATCTGAAAAGCAAAATAATTGAAAATTAACAGTTTATACAAATTAAATACAAAAACAATTTAAATATAAATTAATCAAAACTTGTTTTGAAAATGTCCTAAATAAAATTATGAATAACAAAATGTATTGTGAAAATTCCAATTGCAAAAGATATCTCTAACTCCAATATAATTAATACAAAGAGCATTTTAAAAAAAGAAAAAGATTCTAATATTTATTCAATTCAAAATCACAATATTAGCTGTTGCATAAAATCTTAATGATTATTTAAACAAAAATATTTTATATTAAAACAATCGAAATAAGATAATAATTATATATAATGAGTAATATTTCTAAAATAAATACCTAAATATACAAACAAACAAGAAAACTTAAACTCAACATGGTGGCCATTGACTATTGTTGAAAATAAATATTATGATAGCCTAAAAACAGTCTATAATTTATGATTACATTTTATTGTTATGTAGCTAGATGTGTATTTCATCTCCATTACACATTCTCAAATATTTGAATTTTTATTAATGGATTTATATGTGTGTGTTAAAGATAAGAGAAAACAGCAAAAATAATATTAATGCTAATACTAATATTAGTTCCAGGAAAAAAAATGTAATTAATGGTAAACTTGAAACTATAATTTAACAATTTTTTTTTTTTTAAAGAAAATCTCATTCTTTATTATTATTCACAGAAAACATAAATAAAATAAATCTTATCAATATTTTGAGTCCAAAAGTACCACTCAGTGATAGTTCCTGCTTAAAGTTTTTTAGTTTAAAGAGACAGTTTTTAAATATGCAAACTTTTTAATAATTCAAATTTCAAACATGGGCACATGAATTATAGAATTACACTCAATACTAATTTTATTTCAGTGCATCTTTATATTCACAGTATTTGTGTGTATCAAATGATTTCCCAAACATTACACAATTATTATATATTTTGTACTGAATATTTATTTTTGTATTAATTTTTTTGAGAAATACTAGCATATATCTTATAAAAACTATATTTTGATAAAAGATAATAAAATAAATGAAATAATAAAAATAAATGATTGAGAACTGATCAAGATAATGTCAATTTTGTCTACAAAATACTTTTCAAAAAATAATATTCCTAACAATTAAAATTTTGCATTTGTACTGTTATTAATAAAAAAAAAAAAAGAAATAAAAAAATTATAGAGGCTACCTCATTATGCATTTGCAACAAATTTTTCACTAAATTTTTTTGAAAAAACATCAGAAACACTATATTAGATTTCATACAGCAAAGATAATAATCAAAAATTAAAACTATTTTGTATTATGTACTACCTACAAGTACTAATTCAAATAAATAAATAAATATGAATTTCTGGTATATTTAAGCTTTTGGTCCTATTGTGACTAATATTGAAAAAAAATCAAGAAATTAAAAAGACATTGGGGAATTACTAAAATCATTTATAAAAATATGTCTTCATTGATAAATTTACATCAAATTACAGAAATTCAAATGTCAACAGACACAGTAAGGAATTTGGACATATCGATTTTAAGATAAGGATGTTGGAAAAAGTAAGATTATATAGAGAGAGAATGGTAAAGGAGAGCTTTTATATATAAAAAGAAATAAACCTGTTCTGAATAGATTATGTAAATGATATATTTTAAGTAAAAAATAAGTTTGAAGGTAAATATATTGTTTTTAAAGTAATTAATTAGGAGATATAAAAAGGAAAGGAAAAAATATTTGTGGTTTTTAAAAAAAGATGTATAGATAAAAAAAATAAAAAAGTTTGGGGAGTAAAGAAGTAAGTAAGTGTAGTATATACATAATGAAATATGTGTAAAAAGATGTATTGATAAATGAAAGGAAAATGTTCTTGTTTTTTTTTTTTATTATAAGAATAGATGCATTTTTATATTTTTTATTTTATTTTTAATTGTACTGATAATTATAAAAATGGAAATATGTCTTTGGTAGATTTTTGAAAATGACTACAAATAAAGTGGTGAAACATTGGATGTTTAAACAAGTAAATATATATATATAGTGATGAAAAAATAATGTTTTTGGAAATAAAAAAGGAGAGTATATATTTTATGATTGGATTTAATGGAAAAGAACATTATATTTTATAAGCCATATATATTTGAAAAAAAAAAAAGGAGGTGTGTGCTGTTGTTAAAAAAGAATTTAATGGCAGTGATAATAAGTAAAATATACTTTTGAAAAATAATATACCTTTAAATCACTTTGAGGTACAAGCCGAATAGGTCTTCCTCTTTTTTTCTTATGTAGAAGTAAAAAATATGTAGCAGTCAAATAATTAAATTTCCACTGAAACAAAATTAAAAATACATTTTACAAATATTCAATTGTAATTAATACATTTTCTGAGAAAAAAAAGTCACTTGAAAAATCTTCAGGACGAAATTAATTAATTACCTCAACAAGTTTAGATGTCATGTCTTCTGCAGTCTTTTTATAGTAAATAGCTAATTCAGTTAAACAATCCTTGTCAATCTTTTTATCCTAGAATGAATTGAATATATATTATAAAATTAACTCATGATAAAATACTAAATTTTTACTAAATTACTTTTTTAAATTGAATTAAATACCAATGAAGCATTGCTAACACAAAATTGTACAGTGACCTTCAGGATATTTTCACTTTAACAAAAAAAAAAAAAACAGTCCATGCAACAAAACATATTAAACATGTGATTACGTCAGGAAAAAAACACACTTGGTCTATTTTTTTTTAAAAAAAAAAAAAAACTTTTTTTTTAATATTTTAATAAAATAAATAAATTGAAAATATTCTTAAAAAGTCTTCAAGTTCCTTCAACTGAGAATTTCTACTATCCTTATGGCTAATTATTCATTAATAAAAACGTTTTTTTGCTAAAAAATTACAAATATTTTCATATCATCTGAAATTTCAAATTAGTTTTACAAACCATTGACATTTTATAAATACAAAATGTTATTTTAGCATCCAAAATAATTATAACTCATCTAAAGTGGTTTTAGCACAAAGGCTCATCCAAGTATTGAAAGAAGTTAAGAAAAAGACTAATGAATATGAACTGTCAAGATTATGAAAAGACATTTTACTCTACAGACATTTCATCAAGATATAGACCCAAGTTATTGGCATTTTCTGAAGAATATTTATAAAAATGCAAAAACAACAATTAGATTACATAATGATACTAAAAAGATTAATATTGAAAGGTGTATGACAACATGACTCCATATCTCAAAAAAACTCATACAGCAGTTTTCTAAAAAGTACTTTATGTATTAAAATGAGAAGAATGATAGTAAATGAGGATTATTAAAGTCATTTAGATCTTGCAAATGATATAGATGTTTTTGCAAATAATGCTTTATGGTTTCAGAAAATATTGCAAGAGTTATCAGATAAAAATAATTCAATTTAAAAGATAATAAACCTTCCTACTACTGCCATACATAATATTCAATCAATAATTCTAAAGTTGAGGATATTCTCATGCCAGAAACAAAATAAATCTTGTGGCTGAAATGAGAGTATCCTCAAATTTAACATTGTTAATTTAATATTAGGTACAGTGCTAGTAAGAAAGATTTATTACTTTCTAAATTGAAGTACAATGTGCTAGTAAAATTCATTGATTATTAAAGATGAAAGTAAGAAAGTAGGACAAAAGGGAAATATTAAAAAAACTAAAGTAATGTTCAATGGATTTTCTAAAAAAAAAATTAAAAATTGATAATGATGAGTTAGAAGTTATCAACTACAAATATCTTGATCAGATTATTAGAATTAAACTTGGTTGAGGTGCTTTTGGGAGAAATAACTTAATACTAAAAGGAAATAAGCTTATGTGTTTGAAAAGGAAGGTTTTTAATAAATATATTTTACCAATTCTTACGTATGGATCTGAGACTTGGACACTGAATACAAGAGTAGTAAAGAGACTTCAGACCAATCAAAAGAAGCATGGAAAAATGCATGTTAAGAGTAACTAGAAGAGATTGATAATGCAATACATGGGTGTTTCTAATATCATTGAAAGAATTAAAAGACTGAAGTGATATTGGGTTGGATATATTGCTACAAGAGATGATAATAAATAGACAATTGGACTTAAACTGGATTCCAAGAGATTATAAAAAAACCTAAAAAGAGACCACATGTGAGATGGGTGGATGAAATAAAAAAAGGGTGCTGGGATGTAGTGGAGAAGAGAGTCTAGAGAATGGAGAAGATGGATTGAATTTGGAGAGACCTTCATCCTGCAGTGGATTGATAATAGTTAAAAATGATGATGAGTGTAAAACAACTTCAAGCTAAAAAGCTTAACCACTTGCCCTGTTAAAATGTAAAACATAGTTTTAAAAAATTTCTTTAAAAATGTTTACATAAAGCACATATTTTTTGCATATCCAATTAAAAAAAACTCAAATTTTATATAATTAATATATATATATGTAAATAAATGAAAAATTGCACTAATGTTTAAATGACAATATTACCATAATTTTTTTTTTTTGTATGTGGTTACCTATGCCTGAATTTTATTTGAAAAGACAGATAAAGAAAAATACAGATATTTTAAAAAGTACTGCAAAAAAGTGAGAATTAAAATTGTTACAAAGATTACAAAAATACTAACTAGAAACTTACAAAGATAACTACAAGCATAATAGTGAGTGAAATTAAATTCATTATTTATTTAAAGGATAAAAAAAACATATTAAAAGATTGACAGAAAGAATCTTAGTCAAATGTATAAATTCCTTTGCAGAGGACTTACTACAATAATATAATTAATAAGGGAAAAGTATTATTTGATAAATGTAAATATCAAATGATAAACCTTTGAATTACCTATATATTTATCTTTTGATATTTGAAAAGTTATTAATCAGGCAATTTTAATAACATAAGTAATTCATTATGTTTAATTCATATCACAGCTATGTATAGCAAGCCAGATAAATCAATAACTATTATTAGGTGGTAGTGCTACATCCAAATACAAACACTACCCTAAAAAATTGGACATAGTAAAGCTAGCAATAGAAGGTTCTGCAGTAAAAAGAATTGCTGCTACTATTGTAGATATCAAAAATAAGCCAAGATAATCACATGGTGATTTGTTTAATATATACATATAATGTGATAAAGAATATTTCATATAATTTTTTCTCCAATAAATTTTTGTTTTTAAAAAAATGATTTTTTAAATTATCTACTTTAAAGTAGATGTATAATTAATATTTTATATTTTATCAAAGATAAAATATTTATTTTTGAAAAAACTTTCCTATAAAGTCCAAAAATTAAAATAATCCTGTCAGAATTTTTTTAGTCCTACCAATTTTCATTTCCAATATCTATTTATGGAGCAATTTTTATTAGAAAAAATACTGATAGCTTATAAAAAAGAATAAGTTGGAAAGAATGCACATTAAATCTAGAGCTCCAGGTGATTTGTTCCAAGATCTAAATCTTCTCACTGATGAAAGCCATAAGCTTGAAACTAGTCTGGGGATTTGGATAAGACATCACAGAATAGGGATTTATTAAACACTATTATTTGGTATCTATCATTACTTACTAAAACTTACAATAAATGGAATATAGAAGATGGCAAGTATACTGGTATAACAGCAGTATGTAAGCTGAAGTTATGTGATAGTTTATTGGGTTAAAACTGATACAGTAGTACATCTAGAAGCAATTTCTTTATTAACAACCCAACAGTCTGAAATTCAAAAAATCCTAGGATTTTGAACTAAGATAATTTGCAATTATATAAATGTAAGAATAGATCAGTAACAATATATTCCTCAAACTTATTATAAGTCATGATATAACAGTACAAAAAGAAAAACTGCAATTGTTTACAACATAGTCAAGTTGAAAGAATAAATAATGTGTTAATATTTTCTGTTATTAATGGCAAAAAATTAATGGTACTTTCCTATTATGTGGAGCCATTGCATTATTTCTCTATGTCTTTCATTTTGCATTTAGCAGATCCCTGCATCCGCTCAAAGCTCTAACTGCAGATATCAGTATCAGTGAAATTTTTAGCTATGATTGACTTTGAAATAAAATCGTCTTTTCCAGTTTTTCCTTCGTGTAGGTGTGCCAACTATCTGAGTAAATTATAGAGCTTAGTTCGATATGCTTAAACCACCACCATTAACATTTCAATGAAGCAATCAACCACTATTATTAAAAAGCACATGTTTTTCCTGACAGTCCTCCATAAATTCAGTGATGAGCAAGCACTTGTCTGGAATTATTCTTGTGCTTAGTGAACAAGCTCTCATCAATTAATCTTTTGCTTCCAATATTCTGTTTTGGTTGTTGTTTGAGGTATTTTGCATATTTCTCACATGTAGGTGTGCTATTCTATGGTTGTGTTTTTGTTCATGCCTAATTCCTTTTGCAGAATTTGCTCAGGGACTACAGCAGCATTTGAAGTAGTATTTGGCCAAAGACATTATCAAATTAACAGAAATAAACAAAACTAATTTGAATAAATATTAAATATAATTCACTTGTATAAAAATTTAAGAAAACACACACACACATTAAAAAAATAAAATAAACACATTGATTTACCTTTCTACAACTGCTCCAATCTACAGGAAGTTCACCATATTTCACAAGCCATGGATGATTTAGAAGCTCTTTAATGGTGATACGCTGTTTAGGATCCACTTTAATCATCTGTTCTAAAAGCAATATGCTGTCTTGAGATAACCAATGAGGAATTTCATATTTTCCAGACTAACAAAAAAAATAACGTAATTAATTAAACTTTTATCATATAAAATTTGAATTTTTTTTTTCAATTGCAGTTTGGATGTCTAGTCAATAAAAAGCTATTAATAAAAAATGTAGATTGATCATATCTTTTGGTGAATAAAATGATCACTTTACAATATTGATCCCCCACCCAGACATAATCTACACTTAATCAGCCAATAGTTATTAAACTGCAGTTAAAATGACTTTTTGTGGATGCACTTGACCCAAAGTCATCTAAATATTGAAAAGAAGAGATAGAATGTAATATATTAAAAATTGAATATTTAATTATTAGGAAAATAATGTTTAGTAATTAAAAAAAATAGAGTATTTTTTTTTAAAAAAAAATTGAATTTCATCATTTAACATTATTACAAAAGTTTCAAAATAAGATTTAGTTGATGAATAACAATGATAAAATTATTTTTCCACAGATGCAGCAGTGAAAGATAAAAAAAAAAGTATTAAATCATATATACTACTAAATTTCATAAGTAATCTCTTCAACGAATTCTATGCATAGACACATATTTTGATTTTTTTAAAAACACCATAAATATAGACACTTCTCAAATTAGAAATGATGTTAACATTTCAATTGAAATACCTAAGCATTGAGATCAACAGGTAAAAATATAAAAATTATGACACATAAATATAATATATACTCTTTACTTTGAACATTTTATTGTAAAACATTTTATACAGGACAGAGTAAACATCAGACTGTATTAAAAGTTTCTGCAATAAAATGTTTAAAATAACATATACAGATTGTATTTATAGTTCACTATAGACATTTTTCTTCATTTCACTTCGTGGATGTATTATTCAAATTTATTCCATCAAAACAATATTTAAATATTATTAAGAAATTAATAAAAATAATAGGGGGGGGTGGACTCTTTATTAATACTTAATATTTATTTTTCACAATAAGTGAATCCATATAATATTAATAATTAACAAATTTAACATTTAGAAAGCTCTGGATATAATAGAGACAGCATTAAAAATTTACAAAAACCTTCAAAACTTCAAATCTTGCATGAAAATATAAACTAAAATTTTGTAGAAGATTAACACACCAATGGTTATTTTCTTTTAGATATAAAATGAGAATAAAGATTAACTCATGATGTTATCTCAATAATTCTAAAAAATTCAATAAGCTGGGATTCGTACCAACTTATTTTTCCTTTATTTAAAATCATATTTATAAAGGCAATAATATGTCTATATATTATGAGATTTTTCTAACCTAGAACTGATGTTATTTTTTGCAAATAACCAGTCATTGATAATAACTGATAGAAAGAAGCATTTTGTTTTCTTTTTCCTTTTTTGAATCTTTCTTCCATTCTACTACCTAGGATTATATTAACACATTTCTCAAATATGCAGATAGCTACGATAGAAAAGCTTAAATATGGTCTAATTCATTGCATTAAAGGGATATTCTTAACCCTTAGTGAAATATGCTTGCATCTACTAATCATTTTTTTTTTATGAGCTGGTATAGTAGTAGAGTGAGCGTCAAACTTTTAGAGTTCAATATTTATGGATCACAGATGAAGCTCAATTCTGTTATTTCCAGTGCTTGAATTTCATGTGAATTTTCATATGAATTCCTAAGCAACATATTGCTATATTTTTATTTATTATACTATTTCCTCAGAAATAAAAATTATTGAGACTCTTCATGAGACATCAACATTCTAAACTAAAGCTTCTTTCCAGGAAAAATAATAGTAATTGTTGTTCCTACTGAGTAAAGATAAGTATCTGATACTAAAACATTTACCTAATCAAAATAAATGTGGTTGCAGTTGAATTCTGAATCCAACTTATAAAAAATCATCTGAAGAAAAATGTCTATGCCAAAGTGAGCTATAAATGTCAAAAACGTTACTCAATAATACCAATAATAAAGTGATATTTATATATGCTTCATGTCTGTAACTTAAAAATTTGAAGCAAGTTTTAAATTCTATATATATATATATAATTTTATCAATGTTAATAAATGAAAATTATATATATATAATTTATATGCACAGATAAATATATATGGTATAATTAATTATAAGATTATTTTAAAAGTAATTTAAAGCAAAATATTTTTTTATTAACATTTGTAAAGGTATTTTATAATTATAAAGTAGAAATGGCATTATCTTAGAAAAAGTAATTAAAATTCTTATAAACAGATCAATTAATTAAGGAGATAAGTATTTGATGTAATGTAGACTGGTAATCCCTTTCAAAGATAAAATTTTATAAATGTCATAATTGGACAAATAAGGTGCAAACCAAAATGAAGTTGAACAGTTATCTACCATCAGAAGATCAATGGATTAAAATGCCAATGGATCTGATTTTTCTGATAAACTAAGTCCAAGAACTATAAATAGGAGTTATAAATCATTGTGCTCTATGTAACTTTTAATTGCTGAACTGTTATTGATTACTGCTTCATTCTTGCCAGTCACCAGAATGCAGGCTGAAGATCCATAAAGAAATATGGAAAGTAGCCATCAGCTAATGTAGAAACAGCATTGTGTCCATTATATGCTGAAACTAAACTCCAACTGTCTACACTTTGGTGAGAAACCAGCTGTCAATCAACAACTAAACTACCATCTGATGCTACTTGTAGAATTAAGAACATTATGATTAAAAGCTATCAATGCCATAACAATGGATGAATAAGTGAAGTTCGTTAAAAGTGTACCAATACCTGAAATCTGAGCTCAAGTTATAAGTGATGAAAGGAAATGGGTATAAACTTTAAAATATATTATTTTAATACTAATGTTAAGTATTTATCTCCATTATCCTGAAAGTATTTTTATAAATTACTGTTATTACTGATTTTGTAAATCTGTTTATAAACTAATATGATAAAAGATTGCTATGTCACTTTATTTAATCATGTCACAATTCAGGCAGGTAAATAAATGTAAAAGAAAATTTTTTTATAAAAAGCAATTAGCTTATTATTGCAATATCTGGCTATGCTTATAAAGACTTAATACTTTAAACACCAGTCATTTCCACTACTTGCAAATATAAAACTGGCTGCATAGACAAAATAAATTAAGATTGTTTTTTCATTATCTTTTAATAGTTAACAGTTTTAAGAAAACTATTCTCCAGATTTGGGAAAGGATAATTTGCATGCATGGATATAAGTGAATTGCTGCAACTTTATTTTGAACTGTTTTGTTTATAGATGATATTCATTTGTATATGTTGTATTTATTCATAAATGGTTGTGATACCATTGCAATTGCCAAACACTTGCAGTCATTATCTTATTTAGAGCAGTGGTATGCAATAAAATAGATGAACCATTCTGCTGTATGTCATCTGCTTTGTTTGTATACATGTCTTGGATGATACCATTTGTGACTTCTGGTCACTCTTATACTTAGTACCTTTATAATAGTATGCAATAGACAAAAATTCCTATTGTATAGCATACTCCTAGCTCACATATATTTATATATTCATAAATAATGTGATGCAGATGTTATTTTCATGTTTTACATTTACACACATAGTACTTAATTAATTCACATGATCACTATCTTCCATGCTTGCTCATAATTGTTGTTATAATAGGCAAAACTCTCTCCATACAGTAGTGTCACTCTAAGCAAGACAGAGTAATCAATGAATGCCACCAAGGCTTGTGAATAAAATCCCTATCTAGAGCCTACTCATCCAATATCCCAAACTAGTTTCTGGCTTATGGCCTTCGTCAGTGAGGAGCCTTGGATCTGAGAGCACTGCACCTAGATCTTAGGATCTAATGCAACCCTCCAGCAGCCACCTTTTAACTCTACATAACTACTAAACTATGAGAATAAAATTGAAAACACACAGATATTTTCAATCTAAGCCCAATAGCTCAAATAGTCATACAGGTCTGAATTCAGTTTAGCACCCATACATTTTAGTGTCTTTGTTCTTTTACAACCACAGCCACCATCTTCCTATAAGGCAGGATTGGTATTAAACCTTAAAACATCACATGATCACTATCTTCCATGCTTGCTCGTAACTGTTGTTATAATAGGCAAAACTCTCTCCATACAGTAGTGCCATTCTAAGCAAGACAGAGTAATCAATGGATGCCAGAAGACTTGTGCATAAAATCCCTATCTAGTGCCTACTGTATGGAGATAGTTTTGCCTATTATAACAACAGTTATGAGCAAGCATGGAAGATAGTAATCATGTGATGTTTTAAGGTTTAATACCAATCCTGCCTTATAGGAAGGTGGCGGCTGTGATTGTAAAAAAGCCCAAGACACCAAAATGTATGGGTGCTGAAAGTTCAGACCCATATGACTATTTGAGCTATTGAGCTTAGATTGAAAATATATGTGTGTTTTCAATTTTATTATCATAGTTTAGTAGTTATGTAAAGTTAAAAGGTGGCTGCTGGAGGGTTGCATTAGATCCTAAGATCTAGGTGCAGTGGTCTCAGATCCAAGGCTCCTCACTGATGAAGTCCATAATTGGATGAGTAGGCACTAGATAGGGATTTTATGCACAAACTTTCTGGCATCCATTGATTACTCTGTCTTGCTTAGACCGATATCAATGACTCCTATCTTATTCTAAATCATAGAAGGAGTCATTAAAGAGAAAATAGAGTCCCAAATCATTCATAACATTTCAAAAAATCAATATGCTAAAAAGAGTTCATCAATTCTTACTGCCATGACAGAAGTTAAATTACTCCTCGACTATGTCAGATCTAATAGACTATCAAAACCGATTGCAGTCCAGATTGACATAGCTGAGGCCTTTGAGACAGTGAATCCCAACATCCTGCTTGAACTTCTAGGGAAATACATTTCTCATACAAATACTAGATAACCTATTATATAACAGATTCATTCATCTCACACTTAATGGAACCTTAACAGATGGATTCACACCTAAGCACTCCATACCTCAAGGATCTCAGATTAGCGCATTGCTATTTTCATGATACATAGACCCTCTTCTAAAGTCTATAGAAGACTCCCTCCCTGGAATTCATATACCAAGAATCGAGAAATCCATCACCTCCATCTCATATATGGATGATGTCATAATATTCCTTCCATCACATAAGTATCTCAAACCGCTTTACCTTTTACTGGACAAATTTTCTAGCTCATCTCAACTACACATTAATCACAGCAAATTCTTACATGGCGAATATTAAATGGAAAGAAAATACCATTCTAAATTTCTTGCTGAGCCCCAAAATTTCTTGGGTTCCCTATATATGATGGCAAATATTAAATGGAAAGAAAATACCATTCCAAATTTCTTGCTGAGCCCCAAAATTTCTTGGATTCCCTATATATAAATCTCAACTTGCCATGACGAAAACTATTCAGAAATACCATCATTGAACAAGCTGACCTCCTTACACAGGGGCTTTCGAAGGTCTATTTATCTCTGCAGGGCAAGGTGGCTCTGTTAAATATGAAAGTAATGGCCAAGATCGCCTATTATCTCCCATTCATTACCATCACCAAGACATTCCTATCCAAAGTTTACAGACTATGTGCACGACTGTTTTGGAAGTGTCGTACTTCATCCATCAGCATAGCAGAAATGCAATTCCATAGAAAACAGAATGGAATGTCCCTTCATTCCATTCAGGCAATATTCTATCAAAAAGCACACACAGTGATAGTCAACCTGACACAAAAATATGATAGCATCCTTGCAACAGAACCAATAACTCCCACAGATACACCTCCTCCTGAGAAGTCATCTTGGATAGACAAAATCCTCTCCCATTTTTACAAATTCAATGGCAACTCCTCCGAGTGCTTTCTTACTAAAATCTCCATATGGACGGCCTACTCATTAATGAACCCCCAACCTTCACAATTAAGACCAAGACTTGGAGTAACAAATCACAAAATTACTACACTATTCAAATTCTTATTGATGGAGCCAAAGTTCTTAGATTTTTTAATTAAAGCTAACTTGAACGCAATTCCAACAAACTATTTCCTCCATTACAGAAGATTTATAAAAAACATAGATCCTTGCTGTCCTGTCTATAATAGAGAGGAAAAAACCTTCGAGCATATGATTCTATCATGTACAGGATTGACATCTATAAGGCTAATGATAGCCCAAAATACCTCAATGGACTATTATAAGATGCTGTCTATTAAAGATTGCATGAAAGACCAAAACTTCATTCACATAAGAATATTGACTTTTATTATATACTCACTGTGGATAACTAGATGCAAAATCACCTTCAATATCCCACTGCCGAATGCAAAGGCAATATTCATCAGTACTTTAAAGAAGGTTAAAAAAAAAAGATGAAATTATATCAACAAAGTTACTTTATGAGAACACTTGGAGTCTGTTCAAAATCCACAGCATCTCACCATCCCTATAATCACTCATGGAAAGAACTGAACTTTTCTCTTCAAACCACATAGGAAATAGAGATCATTTTGTTAAGATAGCTGACCTTCTTGAACAAGAAACCAAGTGTTCCAAATGGACTACATAAAACACTCAGAACTTTCTCTAATAAAGTTAATTTGCATTATTAAAAAAAAAAAAAAATACTGGCCAACTATTGCCTTCTTCCTGTTCCCCATATATATATAACCATATTATCTTCTTTTACTCACAATATAAACATATATATGCAGAATGACTCAAAAGAGTAAACGTAATAATTTTTTATAGCAATAATAAAATTCTTTTTGAAAGTAAATAATAACGACCTGAGATTTTAATTGAATTATAAAATATTCATCAAAGAGAGATATAATTATTTTATTAGATAAATGAATATTAAATATAATTTATTTTTCTAAGTGTGAGTCATGGAATTATCCTTAATATTTTAGGAATGTATGGTGATATTCCTATGCCACTGACAGTTACTTTTTGATATATACCTAATGTTAAAAAGGAAAGTATCTTACTGGACAATTTAAATAGTAAAAAGTCTCATGATTTGTAATGATAAATTATTTAATAATTTATTAGAACTAGTGTAATTTATATTAGATATGCATTATTAGAATTTTTCATGTAGTAACTCGGCTGAGCTAGAGTGGAAGAGTTATTATTAGTTAGTGAGTGGTCAATTGTCCCTGGGTAGAGTACAATATATATTATTTTGTTATAGGTGATTAAACTCTTATTTAAATTTTATTTGTGTTAATGTTTTTTTATTCCAAATTTATTCATGAAACCTGACTGGTATTGTAAATAATATTTCTGGGGAATACAGCAACTTTCAACTGCCAAACTTTTCATATGTAAAGATACTTTTCCCTATTGCTTCATATATTCACTAACTTTTCCCTATTGTCCATATAATGACTAATTTTTTAACCCAGTACATTTCTTGTCTTATAACTTCATCTGTTTTTCCTCTTTCTGTGATGTTCATGCCTAGATAATTACATTCCTCATATTTTCCAAATACACTGGCCATCTTTCAATATTATATCTTTTATTTTCTATCTATGTCAAAATAATTTTCCTAAGATATCTTTAACATAAATCAGCTGCTTGAGATATATTAACTAAATGTACACTTTGATTTGAATTATTTGTCATACTGAAATTATTTTGAAGTGGATTATTGACAAAAGAAATAATAATTTATATTCATTAAAATATTTAAACCTTGAATTAATTTCACATTCAACTTTGCTATAAATTAATCACTAATCATTCATACTGCAATTAACGATGTGAGAATTTTTTTCAAAAAAAAAAATAATATTAATTTTTAAAAAATATTTATATAAAACATCATATTAAATTTGAACTTTAATATTTGTAAATGTTGTTGCAAATTCTCAATGAATTTACCATAACTATTGCATCCTTACCTTCACCTTGCAAATTTACATTTAAATTTTGAAATCACATTTCATAAATAAGAACTTAATAACCAATTTTGATTAATTAATTATGAATAATAATCACCTCATTATAAAAAAAAGTTTATAGTCCTTAATTTACAAAAAGAAAGACTTGAAAATTTTTCACATGCAAAGTGTTTGTATAATAGCCAAAGAATGTAGTTTTTGACAATAGACGGACCTCTCAAACTTCAACACAAGATAAAGATTCTATAAAGATAAGAGCACTGAAATTCTCTTTAACCTAAATTCTTATTTATTCAAGCCAATCTGAAGCATCTTGATTTGAGAAAGTAAGGATATTTATTCTCTTCACATTTAAATCTACTATTTCCTTTCATAAATTAATTTATATAAAATCTTGTGATTTATTAAAGAAATATTTTCAAAAATTCAGATTTCAACAAATATTATTGCTCTACAAAAGTTCTCTCAGTGCATTCCATTGGCAGAAATAATAAGAGGAAATTTCCCAATCATGGAATGAAATTTGATTTTGTACACTTTAAATACTCCCATTGTTAAAATTAATTAATCCATTCAGAATAACAAAAATAAGTAAACATTAAGTTATGTCTCAAAAATTAGAATAAATCTTGTTTTTCATAATATTCCATTAATTCTTAATAGAATCTAACACATTAATATATCTTAAACTGTTTCAAAGCAACCTTTTTAAGATTACAAAAGCTATTTTATAGCTTTGTAAAATATTTTAGCATACATTTAAAGATCTCATGATTTTGAAGGAAAAAATATATAAAAATTTTGAGATTAAATATTAGAAATCTTATTGATTAATATAATTTCAAGTATCTAGTTTTCTATTTATTCATTTATACACCACACCCACAGAGTTTAATATAGTAGAAATAAAAAATACCTGAATTTTTCTGTATAAAAAAGGAATGTTATCATCATCAAAAGGCAAAAAACCACATAGCAAAGCATAAAGTAAAATTCCCATACTCCAAATATCAGCCTATTAAAAAAGATTATCTATAAATTCTCATAATAATATAAAATGCATAGCTAAAAAAAATATTCAATAGGTAATTTATTAAGAAATATAATATAGGTTTATTATGAAGTCAAATTTATATATAAATGAGGGGAAGGGGAAAGCACATAAACCCACAACATTCAAACATTTTATTTTACTTGTATATCTATGTTTGTGTATAATCAAACATATGAAGGTTATAATAAAAATACTTCTTATGATTTATTTTAAAGTAATTTTCTTTTTAATATTAAGAACAATAATATATATTGTATTGCTGAAAAAAAAATCTACTTTTTTATAAAATAATTTTTACCATAGTCATTTACAAATGAAATATATATTAAAATTATCTTTCAAAATAAATATTTTAAAAACAGTTTTTTACTCTAATTACTTCTATAATATATATAAAACTAGGCTTAAGAATTTAGCTGTTTGTCCATTAAATACAATCTTGTAAAATTTATTTCATGTATAACCCCTAACTTGAAGGGTCAAAGAATATTCAAGTATGAAAGTAATTCTCATTTCAACCTCACCAATTTGTGTTAAATTACAGCAGATTTATCAGACTTTTTCTCATTTAAAAAAAAATAGAAAATTCAAGATTGTAATGCACTATATGTCCATATTAATTAATATACTTTCTAATAGTAATACACTACTCAAAATTTATGAAATGAACTATGAAACATGCAAAGGATATGATATTAATGCACACTGTTTTAAACTAGGCATTTGAAACTGATAAAAAATAACGTATTTCCTAAATATAAAAAAAAAGTATTTTATGATCAACTCAACACGATTTTCACAGGAATAGTCAAAGCTCATTTATATTAAAAAGATTATATCAAACATATTCTAATGAATGTTTTTGTTGGGAGAATAGACTGTGAACATAATGTATTAGCAAGATAATGACGTATTTAAAAAAAAAAAGCTGGCTGCAGAAAAGTTAAGTCACACATGCAAATAAATAAATCAAATGACAAACTTGTAAAAGATAACAATAATAAAACTCATTTAATTTTTATGTATTTTTGTCTCTCTTGATATTATTATTATTATTATTTATTCATTTTTTCTGGAGTTAGAATAACCATTTATTATTTGCTGCTATTGAGAATGAAGATAAACTTTGGTTCAGTTAATATCAATCTTCTGTCCAAAATTAAATTTTTGTAAAATAAGTTGTAATATAAGTGGAAAAGTCTGCATATTCAAAATCTGCATTCAAATATGTATATATTCTTACTATTTGATGCCTAAAATGAAAAAAATGGTAAGCAACAAATACAAAACAATTTTAACGTAATAGAAAATCATAGTTACATATTTACAGAATCAATACTTACATATAGATCAAATAATTGTACTCTTTCCAGACTTCTTTGATATTAATAGTAGAAATTTCTTATTGGAATTTAGCTTACTGTTAGTTATGTTAGACAAATTGCTACAAGAGTTTACAGATATTTGAAAAATTTAGTAATTTAGTAAAAAAAATGATTGTTAAAAACAGAAGTAGAATAAGTTGTGAAACAGATTTGTCAATATTACTTCTTGTGTGAATAAAGAGAAAATAAATCTTTAGAAAATAAAATAAAAATCATTTTGGTGAATATTGCAATGAAGGTGCTTTCATGTCATTGTAACCAAATTCTAAAAATAAGTTATATATAAATAAAAAATCCATTTTACAAATAACATGAACAAAATAAAAATACTGTCCATGTGGCAAATAAATTAACTGAAATGTGTTTTAAATAAAGTATTAAAGCTGAAAAATCACAACTGCTGACAATTGCAGAGATCAATTGCATTTCAACCTTCTTTAGTTAAAATTGGCAATTAAAAAAATGTTCCAAGAAAATGAGAATTTAAAATTTAAACCTTAGATATCTCTTGTTGGATAACCTGATTAATTATTTATAATCTATTTTATCCAATCAGATTTTTTTTTTTCATTTTGATTTTTCATTTCATAAGAATAATACTAAATATATGTAATAGAATTTGAATTGTCAGACAAAAAAAATCCAATGAATAGTGATTAAAATGAAAAATATAAAGATAAATTGAGACCTTATATGTTTCACAAATAACTTTTGCTTGGTATATAAAAAAAAAAAAAAGGCAAATTGTATAAGCAGATTCATTGCACAAGTTCTGATCTATCTAAAACATCACGTTAATATAAAAATATAAAATATTTATCTCGATTTCTAATTACTATTATTGACATTTATAACTACTAATCTTACAAAATAATAATATTTATTAAAAATGTGTGAATATATATAAATATAATTCATAAATAACTGTGATTAATAAAATTTATACTAGCACACATGAGAACGAAGAGCTATATAAAGTTGATTATGTGTGTGCATATAATTAATAAATAAACATTCTATACATACAAAAAATTAGATAGCTAATATTGACATGTAACAATTTTATCATATCAACTATAGCAAATAAAGAGTTTTATATCAAAGAAGTTGATTGTTCTAATTAGTAAGTAATTACTTATATATATAAAATATCTTCATTATTAAAAAACCAGCATATGTATGTTTAATATAAAATAGAAACCCAAATAATACCACAATACTAGCTAAAAACTAAATTTTACTAAAAAAATTTCCGCAACCATGGTTTCATCTATTAACGAATAGATCTTGTCAAGTGAAATTCAACTAAACATAGAACACATATATATATATAACAAAATAGTCTTCCCATCATTCACTTCAAAAACCAACTTCCTTTAATATCAAAGGTTGCCTTCATATGTTTAATATATATATAAAAATAGAAAACATTTTAATTTTTGTAAATAGTACACTTTTATTAATAAAAATATATTTGTTAATTTTGATAATTTTAAAAATAGCTGTCATTAAAAAGGGATTAAATAAAGATAATTAATGTTCACTATTGAGAAAAGATGAAGCAGTTCATTTACATAAGTTAGAAGTATAAAAAAAATGCAATATAAAAAATAAAAAAAAACTTTTGTCAAAGGCCTTTTTTCATTTTCCTCTACTACTGCATAATCAGATCAAGTATAGTTTGTCATACCTATTGTTACAACAACAAAAAAAAACCAATATGGCAAGCACAGAATTGAGAAAATTGTATCGTAATTTTTTTTTTCTTTAAGATATCATTTACTGATTAAGTTACTGTAACTAAACAGGCTGGCAGTCAGTCCATGGATAAAACCAGTATCAACTCAAATCTATTGTGAAAATATCAAATCTGATCAAGCCAATATTATTGTATCTTTTGAAAAAAATCCTCACACAACTGGAAACAATATCTTTCCACGTTAGGACAAAATAATATAAATTAAAAAAAGAACAAACTATTATATAACCAATAGTTCAGAGATAAAAAAAGAAATATATCAATCAGTATTCAAAATATTATTTGAAAATAGTTTAGAATGCTAATGTAAAACCTAAATAATATTGCTTTCTTTCTCAGATTAATAATAAAACAAATACATGTAAATATTGATGTCATAAGTTTATCAAATTTATGAATTATAGCATATTATTTTGCTATTTAGATACTAGGAAAATGCAACTTTATATAAACTAAATATCATTATTCTGCTAGCAAAATATATCTTTATATTTGGTATGTTATACTTTTAAATAAAGTATGATTGCTGCAAATGGTACAGGATTGTTTCGCTTTAAATATTGCCAGTCTAATATATATAAACACATTTTGTGGGTTCAGCCATGTAAGATTTTAATTTAAAAATTCCAACGTTTTGACTTGATCACACAAGCCCTTAACTGGGAAATGAAAACTATATATTTATAGAGGCCTATAAATAGTGTTAACAAAAATAGTTGTAGAGGCACTGGAAACTCCACAACTAAAAAATAGATGTATAAAATTGAAAAAATAATAATAAATAAAAATTCAGGGAAATTTGTTTTTTATAAAAAATTTCCAAATAAGAGGAAGTTTACATGTGTCATCACATTTGTTGATACAATTTGGTCTTTTTAGTATCTTAATAGCTTTTCTGATCTTACATTGGTGTGGGTTTTCACATCTGGTTAGGACATGGTCTTAGAAAAATCAATATTGTGACCTGAATCCATAGCATGGATCAAGAGTGCTGATGATGATGAATGTTGTTTAACTGCCTTAGCATGTTCATTCCTTTTACCACAAATATAGTGATTCAGATCACTACATTGATTTTTTTAAGACCACTATCCTATGGAGATGTGAAAACCTACATCTTTGGTCTATTGAGATACTACAAAGACTAAATTGTATCAACAAACACAATGACACATGTAAACTTCCTCCTATCTGAAAAAATTTTTTAAAAAACAAATTTCCCTGATTTTTATTTATTATTTTTTCAATTTTAAACACCTATTTTTTAGTTGTGGAGTTTCCAATGTCTCTACAACTATTTTTATTAATACTGTTTACAGCAGTGGTCTTCAACCACCGGGCTGGCATAGGGCCGCAGAAGTTTTCTGCCGAGTTGCACTAGACTGGCAAGAAAGTTAATAATAACAAAATAATTAAGATTTGAAACTTTTAATTAATATAAACAGTTTTTATTTATTTTTTCATCGCATTTTTACCCTGTTAAAAAATAAGAAACAGAACCAAAACGAAATCTAATCAATCATACATAAATTAATTTGTTTTTCTATTTATCACAGATGTTTATGGAGAGATAGAATTAAATTTATTATTTTTCTAAAAAAATTCAAAATTTAAAAAAAAAGGTTTTTTATTATACAAACTCCAGTTGTCTTTTGATAAGCCAATCACGGTCGCTTGTCAGCATTGTTTATGTGTTAAAACCAAATCAAAACTTTTGACTTTTTCAAGTTTCGTTTTCTTTTTTTTTTTTTTTGTTTAAAAATACGGCCACTTTTTTTTTGGCCTATAAGGTGATATTTTTTGTTTTTATTTGTATACTGCTAATATACTAAAACTTTTATTTTTAAAACCAATTTCTGTTAACCTTTTTTTAAAAATAAAAACAAACAAAAAATAACTTTGCGATTTTTTTTTTTTTGGCTTTATTTCTATTACGCGATATCTATTTTACCATTTTTTTAAAAAAAAATTTTCCTATTAATTACATTTTTTGATCCTTTCAACACACCAGCACACACACAAAAAAATTACAATAACATCAAAACTTCAGACATTTACACGTTTTGTTTTATTTTTTCAGATTGAAAATACGGCGATTTTTTTTTTTACTGTACAGTGATTAATTACGCGATTTCTATTTTGCCCTTACTACTATCAAAAGACAACCTCCATATATATATATATATAACCATCTTGTATACTTAACATTAAATACAGATAATACATTTATCATAATCATTGCCATGTGATTACACTAGCTATGATATTTCCCAAAATTCAGGTGAATAACATTTTATTCTTGAATGTTTTAACAATGAAATAATAAACATAGAAATGCAAGCACATTAATGAGAACGATTGTTATTGTACTGTTTTCTGTGTTCAGCATGTGAAGGTCAGCAACACCATTATAATACACAATAACTAGTGTGCTGTTTTGGTCAGTTATAACAATTATGCTTATCTAAGGCTAAGCAAATTACATCTTTAAAAAAAATTATCTGTAAACTTCTGCCAGTCCACAAAATCTTATCCTTATTTTTGCCAGGCCACAAGTGTGAAAACGTTGAAGACCACTGGTTTACAGCACCTCTAGGATTATATAGTTTTCATTTACAACTGTGTGATCAAGTCAAAACATTAGAGTTTTTAAATTAAAATCTTACATGGATGAAGACGCAAAATATGTTTTTATATCATCAACCTGTGAAAACATTCATATGAACATATATATTGAAACAGATGTACTGTTCCACGTATATATTCAAAAAATCCCCCCTCCCCATTTAAAAGACTAACATGATTTGTTGTTAAAAAAGAAAAGACTTAATAATGGTTAAGGAAAACTAAAAATTTAAAGAAACAAAGGAATCATGAAAATTGATAGCAATGAAAAAAGAAAGATAATTTGGTCAAATTAAAAAACAAAAGGACAACAAATACATTTAAATCTGCAATTAAAAAAAAAGGTACAAATCTTTATCAAGATTCATCAATCTCAGAAAGAAAATCATTATTTCCTATAATTGAGAAAAGCTGGCATTTATTAAAACTATTACATTTGTAATTTTTGAAACAATGTTGTCATACAAAGTGTAATAATCACTTGAGGCAGTCTTATCAAATTGGAAACATAGCTTATCCTTATGATTCCTTATCTGTCCTGTGAAAATAGTGTCCAATCCAAAGAAGGAAAAAGCACTCAGGTTTAAATGAAAGCTGTGTAGCAAATCAGACACAGTGAGCAGTGGTGCTTAATCAATCCAGAGATCCGAGTATAAATAGTTGAGTTGGAAGTTCAGAGCAGATTTTAAAAAAGATTTTTCCAAGATTTTATTTTAAATTTTAAAAGGAGTTAAAAAAGTAAGAAAAGTGAGGAGTTAAAAAGTTAAAATTTTCATCTAAGTGTTGTTTGACTATTTAATTGACAGCTGATTTTAAGAAACCTTGGAATATAATATTTATAGCTACTGTTAATAATAAAAAAAGAAAATATTAATAAGGAAATCATAATGATGGAAGGCTAATCAGTAACAGCTTCTCCTCTTCATACAAAGCCATGATTATCCAAGATTTGCCTGGGTGAACATCATGGAAAGTAAATACTGCCATTCAGCTTAAATACAATGACCCCTTTTTGAATGCAGTCGCATCATGGATATGAAGGAACAAACTGGATAAAATGAAGGTAACAATTTCATAAAATATTCAATACTCATATGTGTTTATAAAAGACGAAACAACACGTCTTTCTTAAAGAAAATTACGAATAAATATAGCTATGTGAAAATACATTTTATTAATAATAAATTGTGAAAATACATTTTATTAATAATAAATTGTAAATACTAAATGTGTTAAATATCAATAATCAAAAGGCATTTTATTCAATACTTATATGTGTTTATAAAAGACCAAACAAAACATCTTTCTTAAAAAAGAAAATTATGAATAAATATAGCTATGTGAAAATACGTTTTATTAATGATAAATTACAAATACTAAAAATATCTATAATCAAAAGGCATTTTTAATAAGGTAAATCATAAATGACTGACTTCTCATCTGCAGATTCATTTGAATTAAAATAAAATAAAAATGAATACATAATGATTTATGTTACTGAAATACAAATAAGTACACCTGGAGTAGTCAGAAATACTGAGCTATTATTACATATAACTATAACTAGCTAAATTATAATAATGTGTTTATAACCCAGATAAAAACTAGAAAATATACAAAATGAAGGTATTTATACAAAATGAATGTATTTAGTAAATTTATACTATATTATGAATAAAGTAAAACATTTAGATATGAATTAGTATGCGTATAATGAACCACATACTTAAATAAGTTGAAGGATTAAGAAAATCATTTTTTATTAAAGTTTTTATTTATTATTTGAAACCCCTGAGAAAAGGAATATAAACATGAAATTAAAACATGTTATATATATGAGTTGAGAGTAAGAATACCAAAACAATGTGTCACGGTTAAATGTACAATGATATACCTGGAGTTATTGATGAGTATAGGTTATATATATATATGTCTTATAAAATCAGAAATACCAAATAAATGCATTTGCAAGATGAATTGATATCTGGACATATGAAAATACATACACTTATATTCTATCTGAATAATCAATAGATAAATGTGCTTATATCGACCGATTCAAACCCTAAAATGGATAACCAATGAACCTAGGATAAATGAGCTTATATCATGGATTCAAACCTGGATTTGGATAACAATGAATAGAAATATATTTATTAAGCTTTGACTAACTTAAAATTAACTGGAATAATAGAAATGCTCTTGTCTGTAAAGAATATCTTCATACATGAGTTAATTTAAGCCACATTACATGTGGCAACTACCTAAAAGACTACAAATCAGAATTAAGTGAAACTCTGAATTAAATAAAATGCTTTCACTTATCTTTATTATTATCTCTGTTGTCTTCATATATCGCACACCTCTCTGTGAATTAATTAAATAACTAAAAATGTAAATTGTTAAAGAACTTGCATTCTTTAATTCATATTGTACTATTATTGGGTGTATACCAAGATACACAATGGACTGTAAATAAAATATTTGTTTGAATTAAGTGGAACTCTGAATTAAATGCTATCAATTGTCTTCATTATTATCTCTGTTGTCTTCATATATCGCACTCCTCTCTGTGAATTAACTAAATAACTAAAAATATAAATTGTTAAAGAACTTGCATTCTTTAATTCATATTGTACTATTATTGGATGTATACCAAGATACAAAATGGACTGTAAATGAAATATTTGTTTGAATTAAGTGAAATTCTGAATTAAATGCTATCAGTTGTCCTCATTATTATCTTTATTGTCTTCATATATTGCACTCCTCTCTGTGAATTAACTAAATGATTAAAGATGTAAACTGTTAAAGAACTATTGAAAGAAGGACTTTATTATACTCTCAACAAATTACATTCTTTAAGTCATATAAAAATGTTATTGGAAGTAGGCCAAAGAGATTCAAGGGACTGTCAATGAAATATTTTGTTTGATGGACATTTATTTAAACCTGTTATTAAATAAAATTATTGTTACTTAAAATTAATTTTTAGTTATCCAGTTGTTCAGTTCTATTATTTTTTGCATCACTTATCATTCATTGCACTTGTTCATGAGAATTTCATGCCTACTGAGCTATGTCTGGCATAACTAGACCTACATAAGTCAGGTTGTAGTGAGATGGAACCCTAGTGGCACCGTTTGGAAAACGAAACACAGAAATGTCTAGATGCTTCCGGTCTCTATGGTGCTACATCCTCTGATGAGCAGGAAATGTTTTTGTAGGGGAGATAACATCTGCATTGGGGAAAGCCAATCCATAGTTCTTTCCTGCAACATGCTCATCAGGAAATTGTTACAACCAAGGTAATAAAAGGGTTGTGCAGATCCGGTTACATTTGTCACCCTACTGTGATGCCTGATCTAACAAGCCTATCCACAGGCATAAAACAGCTAGAAATGAGCAATTAAAAAAAAAGAAAAAATGGAAAAGGCATAAGCAAATCATGATTCTGTGATGTGAACAGTGCATGTGGTGTAGTGATATGATTTATTCAAAAAGGGGGGGAAAGAACATAAAAATGAATGGCATAAATGGTAGATAAAGAATAAAACAGGCATGTCAAAGAAGATGGAGTTAAATCATGGTATGGATGGAGAGAGAAGCTTATCAAAATCAAAATAAAAAAAATAAAATTTAAAAAAAAATATTGATGATAATCAGATCAAAAATAAAAAAAGATGATGAATACAGAAAGTATAGAAAATCTTCCTAAGGAAAAAGATAAACAAGAAGTCAAAGAAGACAATCAAAAGCAGTCACAGAAAAACGGGAAGACATCCATATCCCAGATAATGGAAATGATTAAAGAAAATAACAAGAAAAGAGAGGAACAGAGAGAAGAAGAAACAAAAAAGAGAGGAACAGAGAGAAAACAACAAGAAAAGAGAGGAAGATAAAAAAGAACATAGAGAACAGAGAGAAGACAACAAGAAAAGAGAGGAAGATAAAAAAGAACTAGAGAACAGAGAGAAGACAAAAGAGAAATGAAAGAACAAATCACAGATATAACCGAAAGCCAAAATGAAAAGTTCAACCAGTTAATAAAAGAAATGACTAACAAAATATTAAAAATTAAGGAGGAAGTGATGGAGGAAGTAAAAGGCTCACTAGTAGAGCAAGAAGTCAAAATGACCCAGATATGTGAGGCATGGATACAAAAATAATAAGAATCCAAGAATCCATGCAGAAGGTGGATATATTGACCACCCCAGATAAAAGAGATAGAAAATAAAAAATAGCAATATATTGCCTAAACAAGGAGAGGCAGAAACAGTCCCAAAAGAAAGTCAAAAAGAGAATTATCAAGTCAGTCATGATGTCCCTATAACTAACCAGATGTCTGGAATTGTAAATCAATTCTTAAAAATCAGAACTTTTTCAGGGAGCTGTAATGAAGCACCTATAAAATATGTAAAAAGTTTGGAGAGGTACTTTAGTATTAATGTATTGACAAAAGAGGCAAAACTGGCAATAGCATGTAGTCATCTCCAATGTGCAGCGCAAGCATCGTGGGATTCACTGTTCACCCAACCTACAAATTTTGATGATTTTAAAGGAGCACTAATGAGCTGTTACTGGAGTGATGATTATCAGGAGGTGATTAAATATAAAGTGTCCCAGGAGAAATGTCCACCTGGAGAGCCTTATACACCCTTCTTTAGAAGAGAGGTGGCCAGGTTGAGAGCCTTGACATCTGACCCCTTATCTGAACTCCAGATTATTAGATTGATACGGCACAGGTTCCCAAGCAAGTTATATAGAAATAATGCTAATTGGGACTGATAATCGATCGATTGAGCAGGTTGTTGAACTATTAACATCATATGATAGCTGCAGTGCATCAGCAACCAAGGAAGGAGGAGCAAAGCAACCACAAAACAAACCTCCCTATAGAAGAGATGATGGGCCTAGAATAGGAGCCATCAGATACAAAAGGAAAATACCTCCTGGAAAATATAACAACTATGACCCACCACCATGGTATCATCACCAAAGAAATGGGATACCACCGAGGAAAAGGCAAAGAAGATATTCAACAGGCAATATGCATAGCCCATACCAAACCTGGGTTATAAGATCAAACAGTTACAAGGATTTACAAAGACGATGTGGAAGTGAATAAACAAGCCACCACAATGATGTTGAGCATGAGAAACTCCCAACAAAAAGATGATCCAGAAATGTGTCACCTCATAATACAGGAGATGATTATAGGAGAACTGATCATGATCATCAGCCTCCCAAGCCAGGCTGTAGTTACAATACAGAACAATAAAATGGAGATAGCTGATGAAAGAAGTTTGTGAGTGGGATGTAGTGATGCATGAATTTGTGTTTTTCATGTCGAGGTGGGTGGATGATTGAGCAGAGCTGCTTGGATGCATTGCATTTATGATGCTCTGAAGTATATGGTGGCACTATCCTGACCTGGATTTTGAACTCCTAGAGTAGGCCAGCAGTGTGTATGTAAAGGCCTCATGAATAGACAAAATAAATAAGCCCCTAAGACTCACAGAAGCTGAGCAGGGTTGGCTCAGTGCCAAGTTTTTTCTGGCTCCTACTCTTAGTTGGATGATCCTTCTAGATACAAGAGAGGTAGTGCTTAAAAATATCTCATGACATCATGGGCAGTGTGTACTAGTAGTTTGTGCTTGGCCATATGCTATTCTAGCATTGGAGGCTACAGTTCATGAATTCACTTTTCCAGCTCATCTTACCCATTTCATCAGCACATCTAAAACCAGAAGACATGCAGTTAGGAGAAATGATTTGTATAATATGTGGAATAAAATCATACTTCCAGGCGATTTCATCCCAAAATTTGGTGGGGGGTAATGAAACAGATATACTGTTCCATGTATAAATTTAAAACACCCCCCCCCCCCATTTAAAAAGACTAGCATGATTTGTTGTTAAAAAAGAAAAGAAAAGACTTAATAATGGTTAAGGAAAACTGAAAATTTAAAGAAACAAAGGAATCATAAAATTTGACAGCAATGAAAAAAGAAAGATAATTTGGTCAAATTAAAAAGTAAAAAAGGACAACAAATACATTTAAATCTGCAATTTAAAAAAAAGGTACAAATCTTTCTTTATTAAGATTCATCAATCTAAGAAAGAAAATCATTATTTTCTGTAATTGAAAAAAAAAAAGATAAACCTTCATTATGGATTTTATAATTTTAAATTACGATATAAATAAAAGCTGGCATTTATTAAAAATATTACATTTTTAATTTTGAAAGTGTTGTTGTACAAAGTGTAATAATCGCTTGAGGCAGTCTTATCAAATTGGAAAACATTGCTTATCCTTATGATTCCTTATCTGTCCCGTGAAAAATAGTGTCCAATCCATAAGAGAAAAGCACTCGGGCTTAAATGAAAGCTGTGTATCAAATCAGACACAGTGGGCAGTGCTGCTTAATCAATCCAGAGATCAGAGTATAAATAGTTGAGTTGGAAGATCAGAGCAGATTTTAAAGAGATTTTAAAAAAGATTTTTAAAGATTTTATTTTAGATTTTATAAGGAGTTAAAAAAGTAAGAAAAGTGAAGAGTTAAAAAGTTAAAATTTTCATCTAAGTGTTGCTTGACTATTTAATTGACAGCTGATTATAAGGAATCTTGGAATATAATATTTATAGCCACTGTTAATAATGAAAAAAGAAAATATTAATAAGGAAATCATAACGATGGAAGTCTAATCGGTAACAGCTTCTCCTCTTCATCCAAAGCCATGATTCTCCAAGATTTGCCTGGGTGAACATCATGGAAAGTAAATAATGCCATTCAGCTTAAATACAACGACCCCTTTTTGAATGCAGTTGATATGAAGGATAAAACTGCTTAAAATGAAGGTAACAATTTCATAAAATATTCAATATTCTTATGTGTTTATAAAAGATGAAACAAACGTCTTTCTTAAAGAAAATTACAAATAAATATAGCTATATGAAAATACGTTTTATTAATAATAAATTGTAAATACTAAATGTCTTAAATATCAATAATCAAAAGGCATTTTATTCAATACTTATATGTGTTTATAAAAGACCAAACAAAACATCTTTCTTAAAAAAGAAAATTATGAAAATATGTTTTATTAATGATAAATTTTAAATACTAAAAATATCTATAATCAAAAGACATTTTTAATAAGGTAAATCGTAAATGATTGACTTCCCATCTGCAGATACATTTGAATTAAAATAAAATAAAAACAAATACTTATAACAATTTATGTTACTGATATACAAATAAGTACACCTGGAAGAGTCAGAACTACTGAGCTATTACATATAATTATAACTAACTAAATTATAAAAACCTGTTTATAACCCAGATAAAACGAGAAAATATACAAAATGAATGTATTTATACAAAATGAATGTATTTAATAAATGTATACTATATTATGAATAAAGTCAAACATTTAGATATGAATTAGTACGTCAATAAAAGTTAATGGTTATATGCGTATAATGAACCACATACTTAAATAAGTTGAAAGATTAAGAAACTCATTTTTTATTAAAGTTTTTATTTATTATTTGAAAACTCTGAGAAAAGGAATATAAACATGAAATTAAAACATGTTATATATACGAGTTGAGAAGTAAAAATACCAAAACAATGTGTCACGGTTAAATGTACAAAGATATACCTGGAGTTATTGATGCGTATAAGTTATATATATATGTCTTATAAAATTGGAAATACCAAATAAATGCATTTGCAAAATGAATTGATATCTGGACAGATGGAAATACATACACTTATATTTTACCTGAATAACCTATGGATAAATATGCTTATATCGACCGATTCAAACCCTGAAATGGATAACCAATGAACCTAGGATAAATGTGCTTATATTATGGATTCAAACCTGGATTTGAATAACAATGAATAGAAATAAATTTATTATGCTTTGACTAACTTAAAATTGACTGGAATAATAGAAATACTATTTTCTGTAAAGAATATCTTCATACATGAGTTAATTTAAGCCACATTACATGTGACAACTACCTAAAAGACTACAAATCAGAATTAAGTGAAACTCTGAATTAAATAAAATGCTATCAGTTATCTTCATTATTATCTCTGTTGTGTTCATATATCGCACTCCTCTCAGTGAATTAACTAAATAACTAAAAATGTAAATTGGTTAAAAAAGTTGCATTCTTTGATTCATATTGTACTATTATTGGATGTATACCAAGATACACAATGGACTGTAAATGAAATATATGTTTGAATTAAGTGGAACTCTGAATTAAATGCTATCAGTTGTCTTCATTATTATATCTGTTGTCTTCATATATCGCACTCCTCTCTGTGAATTAACTAAATAACTAAAAATGTAAATTGTTAAAGAACTTGCATTCTTTAATTCATATTGTACTATTATTGGATGTATACCAAGATACACAATGAACTGTAAATGAAATATTTGTTTGAATTAAATGGAACTCTGAATTAAATGCTATCAGTTGTCTTCATTATTATATCTGTTGTCTTCATATATCGCACTCCTCTCTGTGAATTAACTAAATAACTAAAAATGTAAATTGTTAAAGAACTTGCATTCTTTAATTCATATTGTACTATTATTGGATGTATACCAAGATACACAATTGATTGTAAATGAAATATTTGTTTGAATTAAGTGGAACTCTGAATTAAATGCTATCAGTTGTCTTCATTATTATCTCTGTTGTCTTCATATATTGCACTCCTCTCTGTGAATTAACTAAATGATTAAAGATGTAAACTGTTAAAGAACCATTGAAAAAAGGACTTTATTATACTCTCAACAAATTACATTCTTTAAGTCATATAAAAATGTTATTGGAAGTAGGGCGAAGAGATACAAGGGACTGTCAATGAAATATTTTGTTTGATGGACATTTATTTAAACCTGTTATTAAATAAAATTATTGTTACTTAAAATTAATTTTAGTTATCCAGTTGTTCAGTTCTATTATTTTTTGCATCACTTATCATTCATTGCACTTGTTCATGAGAATTTCATGCCTCCTGACCTATGTCTGGCATAACTAGACCTACATAAGTCAGGTTATAGTGAGATGAAACTCTAGTGGCACCGTTTGGAAAACCAAACACAGAAATGTCTAGATGCTTCCGGTCTCTATGGTGCTACATCCTCTGATGAGCAGGAAATATTGTTGTAGGGGGGGGGCGTAACATCTGCATTTGGGAATACCAATCTATAGTTCCTTCCTGCAACATGCTCATCAAGAAATTGTTACAATCGAGGTAATAAAGAGGTTGTGAGGGTCCGGTTACAATATATATATATATATAGTAATAGGAATTATGTAACCCCCTTCTTAACACTGGGTGTAATGTGTGTGGATTTCACATACAAGGGCTAATGTGTGTTAGGACTGATCAAGCTGGATATACTTAGTATGAATGTCCTAACTGATCATGGTGATCAGACTGAGTCTATGTTAATTTTCTTTATTTTCAACCATAAACACCAGCCATATTTCCTGATCACCATTGCTATAAAATAGATTCAAACTGAAAAGAGGATCCATGTCTGGTCATTATAGACAATTTTATTTATAATAGGTCTGCCATTGTTATAGACTAAGGTGTCACTTCTATAATGCGATACATATATAGGACATGTTTTAATCCCCCATTCTTCAATGTTAAACTCCTCTGTATATCCACAATATGCTCAATTGAACATGATCATCAATTACATTGATTCAATAAACATGAATAATTGTTTATCTCCAATCACAAAAATAAAGCTATTTCAGTATTTCATATACATAAATATTTATGTGAGAAAATCATAGAGTAAAGACTAAAGATTATTTTACCAAATTAACAAACTAACTTTATTATATTCTCATAGTTTAATCAGTCCTGTATATTTATATAATACTTATACAATATAATTGTTATTACCCTGAAATATAGTTTTTTCTTTAATTTTATAAAATAATTTGTTATATTTGACCGGCTTTACTAACATCTTGACTCCAAGATTCAGCTAACCCATGACACTTTAAAATAAAATAAAAAATTAATAATAAAAAAAGATACAAAAAAAAATTAAAATAATAAAAAAAATGTTTGATGCGTATTTGTTAAAATATAAAAAACACTATCAATATTTATAGAAATATAATATGATTCGACTTTCGCTTATTATAATATTTTATATTTTGGACATAATATAAAAAATGGAAACAAAGTTCTTAGCCATTCCTTAATTGTTTTTGTGGTCACATTTATTTTTCTCTTTAGTATTTTTACTTTGAGGTCATCTGTTGGAATTCTGATTCCATGTGGCATCAAGCATATTAAATCACATTCAATTTGGCTGGTTTCCTGGTTCACTTTTCCTGGTTTATGTTTATCACCACATGATAATATTTATGTAAAATACCATATTCATCATCTTTATAGAATATTTTACATTGGAAAACTGAATGGTTATTACAGGATTCTTGATTTCACTCCCATATCAGATGGATTCATTGCATTTGGTCAGAGATTCAATGCTAATATCCAATTTCTTTTATTCTATAGACTCTTTTTTAATAAGTAATATTTTTCAGCATATTAGTCTCTGGTAGATAGATGATGCAGATGACAGCATACCTTCTGGTTTTATTAACTTTTAGGGCAATAATTAGGTCAATCTCTCTTTCTACTTGATTATTACATTATGGAAAAGTTAGATATTCATCATCTTTATAGAATATTCTATATAATAGTAACAGTTCTTTTCCTACTGGTTTCTCAATATAATGTCTGCATAAATCAGCTTTTGCAACTTTATATAAGCAATGCTGGTTTCTTACAATTTTGCCTGCTGGTGTTTTTATTTACTTCTAAAAAGAAGACCATGTACAAATGATTTTGATTCCTTTTATAATTTACCTCATTACTATTTTTTTGAAAGATATTTCCTAATCAACTAGATATAATCTGATATCTGACTGTCATATAAATTCTTGGCTTACCTGTTGTTTTTTTTAAATATTACTTTATTTAACTAGTTTTTCATTGTATAAATCTTAATTGAAATGTTAATTACAATTCAGGTATTTACTATCTACAAAAAAATGTGTAATTAATTAAATTTTAATGAAATATAAAAATATTCAGGACTAATTAAACTTTTTTTATTCTATTTATTTAAATAAATATGTATTTTCTGGTTCTAATTTATTTTATCTTAGAATTTTGTTTCATTTATTTTAATTAAAATAAAGCTTACTTTAATGATATGAATCTATTGATTACTCAAAATGAAATGTCTATTATAAACCTTCTTTTGTGGTTTTCCCTCCTTCTTCCATATATAAATATATATTTGTGATCAACTTCAGTGCATATATATATACCATGTTTCCCGAAAATAAGACTGGGTCTTAAATTAATTTTTGTTCCAAAAGACACCCTAGGGCTTATTATCAGAGGATGTCTTATTTTTTCATGAACAAAAATTTACATTTACTCACTACAAAAATATACATTTATAAATCAACTTCCAAACAGGTTTTGTCAGCAAAGCCCTCTATAAATATTTGCATTTTCAGCTAGTGATGTATGCATTGAGATATTTACATTTACTATCATCAAATTTATTATTGCCAAATAGCAATAATAATTAAAATACTGTATATGTATGAAAAAATGTAAAAACAACTGTAAATTATGTATAAAAATACATTGTTTTGAATAAAATTAAACACTGTAGTTAATAAAAAAAGTTTGTCTTGAATCAATTTTTTTCAAATTTGAAATTTTTTATTAGTCATATTTTATTTCCTTATTTTTTTTTTTTTTTATGCGAATTTTAAAGTAATTTTACATTGTTGCTTTTTGCTTTTACGTGATTTTTGAAAATTACAATATATATCCTCCATTTTTCAAAGTAAGTTAAGTCTATTTTTGTCTGATTTCTTTTGTGGGCATTTTTTGAGGAACCTATCTACCTCATAAATGAGACCCAAGTGTATATTGTAATGACAGAAATCTGAGTTGTTGTTTTTTTGTATTCTGAATTAAGGCTAAAATCTGATATGCATGTTTTCTTTTCATTTTAAAAGAGAAATGATTTTCATTTATAAATATCATTGCTAGGATACTAGTGTTTTGAAAGATTTATTTTGCAATATTGGATTGTTATTATTTACAGTTACAAAACATTTTGATTTTTTTTTTTTGATTTTAATGAAAAACTTTAATTTTGATTACATTATTCTTTTGTGCACTCATTATCATTTAGATTTTCAGATTATGAAATATAATTAATGTTGTAAGGGTCTGTTTTTGTTTTAACAATATGTTATTGTGGAATGAATTATGAGTAAAATATTTTAAGTGTAATGCTATAATATAAATGTAAGTTTATTTTATGTAAGTAAAACATCATTAGTGTTGATTTAATATATGTGCATTATTATTTTTTTTATATCTATTTTTTTTTTTCTGTTATTACTATTGTTTGTTAAAGTTGGACTTGGAACTAAGAATGCTGCTGAATTTAAAGGTGGAAGGAAATTTTTGGATTACCATAGAGAATGTGACATCAATAAAACAAAAAAAAAAAAAAGACAACAATATATTTAGGAAATATATATAAAAAAAGTACTTGTCGATGAAATAGCTTTTTTTTTTCTTATTATTAATATGTTTTTTTGCTTCTGCTTATATTATTCCATTTCGGTTTTATTCTGCTATTTATTTACCAATATGATTTTATTATCTAAAGATAAGAATCAATTATTATTATAAATGTAATTTATTTATTTAAGAAGTTGATATGTAATATAAAGAAAACTATGGAGTAGATAAAGAAAATATATTTATCCAGAAAAACTGTAGAAAACAAAAAGTTGGGGAGAGTGAGCAAGAAAGATGTTGGCAGCAGGTGTTGAGAGAAATGTGTTGTATTTTATGGTAAAGTAAGATCTAGAAATGAAAAAAAAAGTTTGGGTACATTCTTGGAAATATTGATATTTAATTATTTGCTACTATACTGAAATATCTTGTCAATTAATATTGTTCTGATTATCGATGGATTAATCTTAATGCTGAAATGTGTTAATAAAAATTTGCTAACTTCATTCAAGTTAAACCAGCATTCATTTCATTCAACATTATCAAAAATAATAAAGATTTTTTTTTTTCTCATTTCCAGTATTACATAAAGATATAAGCAAAGGAAAACTTAGAATCATAACACTAAACTTCAAATTTGAAAAAAAAAAAAACCGTTAACTCTACCAATATCAATGAAATTAATTACTTTCAAAATTAAAGTTTATTTACATCCAAAACAGATTTGAAAAATGTACATACCAAATACAAAATTTCGATCATGATACATAGCACAACCATGGAATTACATAAAAAATAACATTAAGTATTTCTATTACGTTAAATTTTAAAATTACAGTTTTCTCTGTTAAACACCTTAAATTCAATGATCCCTCTATGGGTCATATCAACTGTCTAGACAAAATATTATTATATACAATTCAATTAAATTCTTGTCCATATAATCTCCCTTGCTCTAGATGAATAAATTTCCAATTTATACATAATTTGTTTTAAACTTATCAAAATTGAACTTTTATGTCCACTTATAACATGTCTGCTCAATTCGTCAAGACAAAATCACAGATGTAATCTATTTGTTATATCTGAGTAACTGTAATCTATTTGTTATATCTGAGTAACTCCAAACCACAACACATCTCTCAATATTTTATTAATCAAGCACTATAGCATCTAAACAAAAATTACTCTCCAATAAATAGAACAAATTTAATAAAGGTATAATTTTACAACCAACAACAAAAAAATTAAACTAAATTTAGTGCACAGTAATATTATTCACCAATTGTATATCTTTCTTTCTATGCATTTCATTTTCCACTCTTGTAGCATCCATCTTCATGTAATAGTTCAGTTTCTAGATTAAATAATTTACTTAAGTTTTATTACTAAATCCACTTTATGCTATCTCCTTGTGCAGTTTTATAACTTAACTACTTCCAGTATTTATCATTGACTTAAACTTATTAACGATCATGTTTGGTCTGTCAACCATCTCTGGCAGAATTTCTTATCGTCAGCTTTGAATTCTTGTAATGATTCCAAAATCATTTTTAATGGGCAGTCTATTCCTGTGAGTCCAAATACTAAAGGTAATAAACGTTGCAAGTCTAATCCGCACAAAAAAATCCTTGAAGGCCTTCATTAAATCGACACAGGCAGTTTCTTTATTTTCAATGAACGACTTTAAAGTGTTGCGCAAATAAATCCATGTTTCACATTCTTTCAATATATGTTCCACTCTCGTTTTCTACACATTCAACAGGTAGAGTCCATACTATAGCTCCATCGATAGTGCGATGAAATTAAAGAAGGATTTTTAAAAATCAAATAAAACCTCTTAGGATTTGCGTTTGTGACAACCGGAAATTTTAAAGACAATTCAGGTCATATATAAATATGATAATTCGTTTCTTTTGTAAAATATCTGTCTTCTTTTATTTTATAAGATTGATGACAGTTTTATGTGTGTTTATGTTTTTAAAAATAAGTTATTGTAATAATAATTTTAATTGACTGTTTGTAGATATATATACATGTTTTACAAAGTAGAGACAAGTAAAACGTCTATAGATCCTTATTTCTATATACTAAATGAATTTAATTCAGTTGGTACATTTATATTTTATATTGATTTATTACAGATTTATTAATATCAATAAAGGCTTTCTCCCATTCTGTAAACATATTATGCTGGTCTGTGTATAACTACATTTTCCTTCATGATTCATACTCAAACTTTCACACGACCCACTACTCTTAGTGCCATCTCATACTACTGACGCACCTGATCACACACATGTTGAAAAGATAAAGTAGGAAGATTGGCTATCTTAATATAAAGCTGAGCACTGATTATATATATGTGTGAGGGTAGTAATCTAGACCAACTGATGATTGCTGGTTTAGCATGAAATACGTATATTGGTGATTATTTATCTTTTCAACATGTGTGTGATCAGGTGGGTTAGCAGTATGAGATGGCACTGAGAGGAGTGGGTCGTGTGAAAGTCTGAGTTCGAATCCCGCCTATATTACATATATAAATGCAGGTTTAAGCCTGTGCAAGGTATTCATGATTCATAGAAACACAAAAATAGCGTATTGAATATTAATAAAATTGGAACATTACGTTTGAAATAATATAAGTTCTTATATAACTAACTAGGTGTATGTTGTTAAGATTGTAAATAAACTTATGTTAAACTTAAAATATTCGAAGCAGTTATTAATTTATAGAGAGTTTCAACATCTATATATATATATATAATCGCGAACATTTATGCAACTGAAATTTCTTAGCGAGTAAAACAAGTGAATAGGTAAAATGAGGTATTATTACATATTATTTTCATTATATCAATTTTATATAGCATTATTATATTATCATATACTATACATTTATATTAGTTAAATACATTTATATATATTTAAAGGAAAATTCGGAATTTATTATGATTACTTTGATTATTATATAATTGGCATATTAGAAATAGAAATTTTAGATTAACTATAAAATATTTTAAATAAATTTGTTATAAGAGGTAGAATGCTATTATTATTGTTAAATATTATATGTTGTCTAATATATTTCTTTAGTAATAGTGCATTATTGTTTGCTAAATGTTGCCTTAATGATTTATTATTTATTTAATGGACAACCAAAGGTCTATAGTTATCTAAGTCATGATTGAATGATACTCTAATAGTTTAAATTATAGCAATTTGGTTGTGTTAATCTTTGATATTTATTTGAACATTTATAGTGGTTTATTAATAAAATCTATCATATTTCTTGGGAATTTTGCATTGTTTGCTTAGTTGTTGAATAGATATATAAATTAGTTATAAATAATGTTTCTTTTATTAAGATTATTTATTTATTTTGCAAATGAAAAGTTTAAAGGAAGGCTGAGCTAGATTAGTATTTCATTTTGTTATAAATGTAATAGAATTATTGTGGGTGGATTAGATATTTTGATTTGAATTGGGAGATGTCTCTTCTCTTAATTCAAATTAACTGTCATAGGTAAAGAATAGTAAAAAGGGTTATACGTTTATGATCTAAAAAGGGTAGTATTTAAACATTAAAAAAGAGAAGTCAGTGTATATTTTAATTCTTTTTTTCAGAGCTCTAGAAAAGCGTATTTATTTAATACTATTGATGATTGACATAAAGGCTTAAATTTTGTATGTATCATTAAATTAACCAATTTACAACCTTGTGTAGAAGTTCATCCCAGCGGTCGGTTACAATATATATTGTACCGAGACAAAGTCAGTACATGTATATACCCACACACACAAGCAATGTAAATACTCTTTTTTTATTTACTTTCAATTTATGATAAAAATAAATGTAGTTTTCTTTCAATGCTTTATAAAATACACTATAAAATAAAATGTTAATATTTCTGATTAAATAATTTAAGGCTTTCATATAATCTATTATAATAATATTCTCTAAAAATAAAATATAAAAATATCACTAATATGTCATTTTAAATCTCAATAAATGATTTCTACTTGTATATGCCGCGGGGGTAATTAAAAAAAGGGTTTATTTTAAATTATAACTATAGCGAAAGTTAAAAGCTTATAGAGGTGATTTTGAGATTAAATGCTCGACTTTTAAACTAATGTAAGTTAAATTGTTATCTTAAAACACGCACGCATGTATGCATAAAAAGTGTGAATAAGTATGAATTGTTTCTAACTGAGATTGCAATGTGAGATTGCCTAAACCTAAGATTGCCTCAAGCATATGGATTGAATGAACATTACGTAGGACACGGACCCCAACGACAACTCAGAGAATATTGAACTCTGGGTGGAGATTGGATCCTCAGATAATAACCAACCCATATAAATATGAGTCTTATTCTTTGTCTAAAAACACACACAATTCGGTTACAGTCTTTTTACATTCTTTGTTTTGTTTTGCTTATGCTTATAGCTTTTTTTTGTTAAATTCCTCCGGAAGCTACAACTAGAACTTTCTTTTTTTGCTATCCGGTTTATCCAATATGACCACTGTGAAATTAACCTTTAGAGCGTCGATCGTCATGATGGGCTAAGAAACCCCTCAGTGATTGATCGACGCTCCGCCGCCAGAACATCTCCACAGCTATGAATGATCAACAACAGTGCCGTCCAAACATCGTACTCCAATCAGTCCAAGGACGTCGTTCCGTTTAACACACAAGAATCGTCCAAACATACTACGCTGAACTTATATAAAATGAATAACCATTTATTATGGAAACAGTATCCAACAGGTTCGAACCCTCCCCAAATTAGAAGCAGCAGAAGACTACGCAAAATCCTAGGTAAACACTTTATTTCTTTTATGCTCACATTCATTCTTTACGTAGACTTTAAAAGGCAATCTCATAAGTAATTAAATTCGACTTTCGTAAATCAAAATATAAAATGATCCGTAATCCCTCATATTTGAATCTTAATATTTTAATTTCAACTTTCGTAAATAAAAAAATATCAGATGCTATATAGTTCCTCTTATTTAAATCTTAGGACTTTTCCTGTTATGAACTTTGATCATAATTATTATTTTCTTTCGCAAATAAATTATCACACACACCTAAATTTCAAATGTAAAAGAAGGAAATATATTATATCATCCATGTTTATTATGCATAATATGTTCTTTTCTGTGCGAGTGCGAGAATGCGTGTATGTGCGTGCAAATAAAGCAATCAATTAATGTTTCATTTTTTTTATATTCAATAAATTCTTTTTTTATTTTAAACAAGTCGAGCATTCCTCAAATCATTCTCTATAATTAAAATATGTTTTTTTTTTAAGTATTATAATCAGCATTTATTCATGCGATTAATTATTTTACTTTTAAATTTGTCTTTCTTATTTTTTTTGTTTTGTTTATTTCTTTAAGTTTCATCGTGCCGTAAGTCACGATGTTTATTTACTATGTAGTTAAGATAGACTTAAGAGTTGGGAGGGCCTATTATTAATAAGTATAAGTAAATGTCAATAAAGCTAGTATGAATAATTCTATTGGACTGTATGATAACGGGGGGATGATATTATAAGCTTCTAATTTTTTTTATATAAGGATGCATAAGTCAAACATTCGTATTAGTCGCCAAATAACCAATGACCCGGTCCAATATTTGGACCGATCTGTAAATCAACCAAGCTTCTTCTCCATTGGTTATTATTGTGTTCTTTTACCAGAATGATATTCTTGAAACAATTTCATCGCGACCCTGAGTGACCCTTATTGGTCCATGCTGGGAGTTTGAGCTTATGGGCGGGGATTAGACTTCGAAATCGTTTTGATATGACGTAAGGTGATGCGAGAAATTAAATTGTAAATTAAATCATCGTATCTGGCGCCCCCTTGTGTTGATAATGAACAACTATCGATATAGGAAAATAAATAAAGCTTTACGCTATATCATGTTTGTTTCGGAGCTCTCAATCCCTATATGAACGGTTGAATAAGGCGATCGGTCACAATATATATATGGAAGCAGTCGGATCTGAGTTCGATCCTCGCTTCATGACATCTAGCCATAAGCCCACTTCAAACCCTAGTACTAACCTTAAATTTCCGATGCAATGAGGCTTTATGCGGTCAATCCACGCCAGTTTTCTTAAAGAAAAAATATTTTATAAATGTGTATTAAAATTAATTAGTTTAAGGTTTAAATTAATCGATGCTATTAATAAATTCATAATAAAATTATTCATGAATTTATATATATTACAACTGCGTGGATTGTGCGTATATATTTGTGCGTATATATTTATAAATATTTAAATATATATAATTGTTCAAAAGTTTCATTGCGTCGGGAATGTTTTGATTTTACTTTTAAATAATTTGTTAAAATTTTAGTGATTAAAAGGTACATTCTTTCAATAAGCTTTCAGATTTTCCCTTTCCAAAACAATGGATAAAAGTTTTATTAATAAGAAAAAAAGATAAGTATTTAAAATGTAAGGATTTCCTAATTAAAATCATTTTTCTGATTTTAAAAATTCATTTTCTAATTAGAAAATGAATTCAAGTTAATGAGTTTGAAAGCCTTATCGAAAGAATGTATCTAAAATCAATTAGTAAAAACTGGTAACATTGAAAATGAAAAAAGCGCTAGCCCGAAGGCATCAGATACAGTATAAATAGCTCTGAAAAGTTTGGAGAAGGAGAAGCCATCTTTGTTGTAGAGAAGTGCCATTAAATTCTGTGCATCTTAAAATCATGAATTTAAGTATGTTTCGATCATGGTGAGGGGCTAAACATCAGGAATCTGGCTACGGTTCCTGAAGTCCCCTGAAAATCTTCAATGAAGCTGCTAAATCCTTTCTGGACCAATCGTGCTGCCAAAATCATGACAAAATCAATCAAAATGTTGTTCATATAATACCAAATGCGCACCTATGTTTTACCAACCTGGACATGTAAACTAAGAAACCAGCCCCAGAAGAAATGGTAATATATTTCCATAATGAGCCGTAACTTTCTGGCCAGTTTCTGAACTTTACTTTACACTCCCTTTAAGAGCTCTTTTCATTCTTTAATGTAATAATCTTTATAAAACCTTTTTATTTATGCTATTGTAAATTATATAGTAATTCTCTCAATCTCTAGTCCTTAGATTTAATTTTCCTTTCTTACGATGGCGGTTCATTTATAGTAATCTATATATATTTATTGAGTGATTTTCTTAATGTCATTTATTTTTAATTATATGCCAATAATCCTTCACTCGATGAGCTCATTTGTTCCATTTGCTTTGTGCAAATAATATAATATTAATTCTGGTAGTAATTCTCGCCCATTAGAACTAGATTTATACAGTTCTATCAATCATTGAGTCGAAAGAAATTATTAAATGTTTGTTATTTTTATAATTGGCTAATAATAAGTTATTAGCTCCATTTCTAATCTATGCCCCAGCTATTTTCTCGTTTCACCAATATTTATTTACTCATATATAATGTTAAAATATTTTGCAAAAGGGACTGATAAAGGAATCAAATGAATAGAGAGAGAGAGAGAGTATCTATTAATATTCAGGAAGGGCAAGATGTTTGGGGCATAATTAATATAATTTTATAACTGATTCAAAATAACTTTAGTTAAAAGCCCATTTGACTTTAATTAATTTGATCAGGTCATCACGTAGAGCATTCTATCATGAATTGGGTTTTTTTATTCAAATGGTGACTATCAAGTCATCATTTTCAAACGTTACTGATGTAGGGCAATCTTCCGCTCCGTAGGCTTGTCGTTGGTGATATTACTGATATTTTAATTATAGAGGAAGAAAGCACTTCCTCCCCCAGTCATGTTATATTTGGAACACCAAAGGTTCGTAGCTATGACTCGGCCTGGTTTTCCCCATGTTCCATGTCTCCTTAAAGGGCAGTAAGACTTGTCAAATACAAGACATACTACTTAAACCATCGACCAGCGTTTATTTTTCCTGTTCATTTTATTGCTCATAATTCGTCAGCACCGTTACCTCTCTGTTCCAGTAAAGCCTGCTCTTATGCTCGTAATTCGTGATGAAGTGATTTCAATTAAAGTCGAACAAATTCTCAGTTATCTCAAATTAAAAAAGTTTTCTAGTAAAGGTTAAAGTTATGCCCTAAATACGTATCTTGCTCTTCATAAATGGATTTGTGAATGTGAAAATAAATCTCATATTCTTTCGTAATAAAATTAGAATAATAATTTCCATCACCACTGATACCTTTATCTGCCTTTATTTTCTTGTTGGGGGCATAGACATATAGACTTTGATAATATTGTGTAATACTCGTTGGCATATAATAGGAACTGCTATCCTTATTATAAATATAAACTCCGTTTAAAGATTAGAGGTGATCAATATAATCATCATTTAAAAATTGAACAAAACTATTACTAGTATTATTAAATATTTTATAAACACACTTGGTTTCTTAATTCTTTTATTCAATAATTATTTTAGTGTTAATGCTCGCGGTCTGTGTTGGCAACCTAAACATATACATATGATTCGACTTAAAATTATCTTTAGTCAGTTTATTATCCGATATTAATGTCAGTTCATGGATCTCTAAACACCACCAACCATTGAGCGAGTTCCTTGGTGCATAGCACTGTGCCGTCGATTTAGATCATCCACTAATCTGAGCTGGTGAGTTGGGTTAGAATTCAGTTTGGTTCAGCTGAGTTCGGATCTGACTGGCAGTTTAGGTGGTGGAGGTTTTTCGACTGGTACAATATATATGAAGAATATATAAGGTAGCTGCAATTAACATATAAACAGTTTCAGATATTTATCTATTCATTAATTCATTCAATTTCTATAGTGATTGCTACTTATGTAAACGTTTATAAGAATAAAGTTATTGGTTAGTATCTAAATTTATATTAATTAAAATATACACCTGGGTCTCATTTTACGCAATAGATAGGTTCCTCAGAAAACACGTGCAAACGAAATCGCGCAAAAATAGATGTAACTTACATTGAAAAGGGGGGATGCGGTCTGTGATTTTTCAAAATTCGCGTAAAAGCATAGCAACAACATAAAATTACTTTAAAATTCGCGCAAAAAAAAAAATAAGGAAATAAAATATGACTAATAAAAAATTTCAAATTTAAAAAAAATTGATACAAGACAAACTTTTTTTAACTATAATATTTAATTTTATTCAAAATAATATATTTTTATGCATAATTTACAGTACAGTAATTTACATTTTTTTATACACGTTTTAATTATTATTGCTATTTGCCAAAAAAACACGTTCGCTTGCAAACTGAGGAAATACAACTAGCGCCAATTATGTTGTGTCAATGGTTTTCTGGTGATAATGTAATTAATAATTAATCTTTGAGATGATGATTTTATTAATTGTTTATGAAACTAACAACTAAAAATTAAATTCTTATTTTTGTCTTTAATTTTTTAATTTTCAATTCTGTTTAAAAATTAAATTTCACATCACATTAATTTCAAGTAGCCAAGTAATTTTTAAATTGTTAGTTACAATTAAAAATCAGATTTTAATTTTTAATTGTCAAATTTAATTGTGCCCACTGATTACATTCTTTTTTAAAAAGCAAAAACAGAATGTGATTTAAAATGCAAAATTAACACGCACAATGTTTGAACAAATTTACATTATAATCTTGTAAAATTTAATGTGTGTATACATAAAATATGAAAATCATGATTTTAATTTCATTATTGCATAAAATCTTACTATTATAAAGCACTGAAAATATTGAAATTATTAAGATGAAAGTCGAATTACAACAATGTGCTATTACTTTCAATATAACGTAAGTACGCGAAATTTATTATTTAAAGTAATAGCGCATTATTGGAGTTCGACTTCCAGTGAAGCAGGAATCGCGTAACTTCAAAATCGTGTTAAATAAGTCCGTGTAAAAAGAGACCCAGATGTATAATAATATATAATTCATTTAAAACTTGTTCTAATGTTAAAACAATTTTTTGTTTTGTAGTATTAATAAATTCAGTTTCATCTACATTAAAAATATTGACTCAATATCCAAGGTATTAAACTTTTTTAGCAATCTTAATAATACAATGTTTTTAATGACATTATTCAAAATATCCACTGCATATATTCTTTTTGAGCCCTTCCTAATAGTTCTTTAATTGTTATTTTAATTTTGACAGAACATCAGTCTAGAATAAATTATTCTTTATAAAAGTCATAATATAAAATTATATCTTTGAGTCTTCATTTTAAAAATAGTATTATTTTGCTTGTGTACATAGAATAATCTATTTCATAAAGATTCCAAAGTTCTTAAATACTTGCATTCTAAATACCATATTTCAGATCTGAAAAGTAAGATTGATCTTAACAAAGCTTAAAATAGTTTAATTTTAATTACTTTAGATAAGTGATATATATACTTCTATGAATATAAAAAATTATATAAATTTTCATTTTCATTGACTTGATCAAAAGTGAACAATTATTCCAGAGTCTTTAGATGAATTTCCTGAGTCTTTAGGTGAATTTTAAACTTTATCTTATTATTTTAAAAATATGTTTTGTAATTAACAATACAAAATATTTGTCAGGATTAATTTTAATATTCTTATTAGTGCACTAATTTTTTATCTTGTTTTGAAATTGTTTCTTATCATTAATATTTTCAGTGATTTCAAAAATTTATGCAATTGTCTGGATAACTTATAATATTTTAACAACAAATATATACAGCATCAGTCATATTAAAGTAAAAAAAATAAATGTGCAAGGATTTCACTTCTGGAACATCTCTGAATATAGATATAAATTCTGAGCAATAATAGTTGCAATCTAGGTAACTAAATCTTTTTGTTAGATGTTGTTCCAAACAACTTATTGAATTTTTATCAATTTATGCTTTATTTGATTCTCAAGATTTTTTTTTTCTATAAGTGAAAAAATAACCCCATTTTTTTTTATATTGATAAAAAAGGTAATATTATCATACAATGTTATGAGGGTTAGTAGAACAGATTTAGATAGTACAAAACTAAGTTGGAAAAAAAATATTAAGTTTTGTATATCTTTTTTATTTATTGATTGATAATAAATAGTATTGTTATATATTGTACATACTCCAAAACTCACACTATTATGGCTGCATGCATGATTAATAATTTGATGGATATTATTACAAATAAATTCTCACAACATAATGCTTGGTGCATAGTATAACATTTTGGGTTTCAAATTTTGTAGCGAAGTGAAAATTTCCCAAACTAGCCAAAGAATTTTTCAGATTGCTAGTCTACAATCAATCACATTAATCATCCAGTAATTATATTGATAACAAACATGGTTGGTCAAATAAGAATCAATGTACTGACCTTATAATATTATGATAAAAATATGATGCAAACTTGCCATAACACATAACCTCTGGTGCTCAAATTATAGTTCAACGGTACCTAACATACATTAAAAATTATCGTAATATAGAAACTAATTCCATCAGTTCTGATATACCTGCCTAAACAAGTATGTTCTGATTAGTTGGTACAAAAAGTAATATGCATATATCGATGTAGAGATTTCCATAAGTATAAATATTTGAAAATGCTAATTATTAACTAGGTAATAAAAATGTAGCAGTAGTAGTAACAGCAGCAGCAGCAATGACGATGATGACAACAACAGCAATAATAATAATAATAATAATATCAGTAGCAGTAGTAGTAATAGTAGTAGTACTACCAATACTACTACTAGTTTTAAAAGATACTTTATTTGATTAAATTTGTGGTACATCAAGTTCAATCATGTTGTGAGAGTCATTTTTTTACATACATTAATGTGAACAATTAATGTATGTAAAAAAATGACTCTCATAACATGATTGAACTTGATGTATCACAAATTTAATCAAATATAGTATCTTTTAAAACTAGTAGCAGTGGCAGCAATGTTATTAGAAGTTATATTACATACTATTTGCAATTTATTAATAACTAACTTGCTGAAGAAAGTATTTTACATTTATTAACCTTAAAAGTATGCATTTCTCTTAACAGACAACTAGGTCCCTTCAATTACATCAATTACATCAATTTTTCCATCAGTTAACTTTTTCAACAATATCATATCTTTCAATATTCTCCTTTAACATTGTGACATTCTTTCATTATTAATTCATTTAATCTTTTTTCAACATTATGTATTCTAGACTGAATATTAATCAAATTGAAATTACATATACAAGAACCATATTCTAAAAGTGTAACAACAAGAGAAAAAATAACCTATATTTTATGGAAGTAGATATTTTGTGGAAGTAGATAATAACTGCAAACAAGTATAATAAATTGCTAAAACAAAATAATAATTATTCTATATATGTATAAACAAAATAGACGTTTACCTCACTTCCTAAATATGATTTTCCAGATATTAGCTCAGGAGCGGCATATGCTGGACTTCCACAGCAAGTGTTTAATTGACAATCCTTTCCACCCTTTAAATAAAATAAGAATAATTAACATAAAGCTATTTTTCTTTTTTTTTTTTAAATAAACAACTAATAGACTCATTATATGATTATAATAAACACTATGATTATCAAATTTCATCTTTACACATTTTTAAAAGTTAATATAAAAATCAGAGGAATGTAAATTATTAAGACTAAGCAGTGACACTGATTACCATTAGTGATAGTTATATATTTGTTCTGATAGAAATGTAATACAATTTATTCAAATATCTCATACTTAAAACTATCATAAGTTTTTTTTTTTTCTCTCAGTGATGAAAGTTTATTCATCAAAAGAAAACAGATACAAATACAGGTAAAAAAAGTTTGCAAAGAAGTGATTACATGATAAAATGAAATTCAGGAACAACAAGGTGAAAAGGGGAAGAATACATATGAAAAGGGATGTGGAAAGGGTGTGTAGTCCAGACCAAGAAAAGTCTTTGGTTGCAAGTCCGAGACGCACTTTCTCATTGAGCAAGTGATTGCATGGGTCACATACAATTAATTGGATGAGTCCTGTGACAGAGGCTGAGAGGATGAGGATTGGAGGATTGCCCAGGTTCTGTGAGGAGCAGAGATGAGGCTAGTTTGGTATCTTGGTTTTGAGAGAGCGAATTGGGTCCAATAGTTTTTGAATGGCTGAGTGTACTCTCTGGTCAAAAATAATAACACATCAGAGCAGCCAGAGTGCATAGATGAGAAAAACTGATGGTTGCAAAGACCCCTGTTTTGATGGATCCAATCATCATAGATTGAAGATGGTGTTCCTGTGCTAGGAAAGGCAGTAGTTGATGACAAATCTCACTTCAAGCAAAAAAGGAATTGAGTAGAAAATGCTGGAGAGTGTCATTGTCAGTTTTACAAAACTAGCATAGAAGAGAGATCTTGGTGAAACCCCTATGGTTGACCAAAAATTGATTGGTGGGAAGAGAGTGAAGGTTGATTCTGAGAAGGAAATAAAAAAAAAATGTTTGTCTCGAGGTACCCCTTTTGAATTTGTGGATTAACTGAGTATTGTAAGTTTGAGGATTGTAGCAGAAACAATGGAGGAGTCTATGGTCCAACTGAAAACCTCCCAGTACTTTAATTTGTGGCAGATGGAAGGTATAGCAAAGCCAGTCTTTTGTAGGATGTTGGCAATGAGTGAGGTTCATGACCAGGGCCTGGCATTGGGAGGAGGAGTGTCAATGGGAGTAATGATGATATGCACAAGCTTGGTAAGAAGTGACTTATGAGCATGAGTATTATGCTGTGGTTTCTCTGGATAAGAAGAGTGTCAATAGAGTGCAGGCCCAGCCCATTGAAGTTTTTAAGAAAACCAAGTTCTTTTTAGGCTGATGGCCACTACCTTTCTGCCCCAGGAAACACAGGTGCAAAGGGCATTTATTTTGGATATGAAGGAGTATGTAGATAGAAATGATGGGAGGTAATATGCTATCTTAGGAAACACTAGAAGATTTAGGAGAGTGACTTTCCCATAAAGAGAGAGGTAGATACTTGTGATAACGCTGAGGGTGGATATGTTTTTATACAATGCAGTTTGGTTCCAAACCTTCATGTCCTTGGTAGATAACATGAGAGAGAATCTGAGGAAGTTGTGTGGCTTGGGGTTGAAGATGAAAGGGATTTGTTTACTGGAAGAAAGTTGCCAGGCCACTGATTTGTCATTGCTAAATTCCAGCTTGTGTGTTTTGGTGTACCAGGTGAGGATCTTTTGACGCTTGGGGATGAGATGATGGAGGGAAAGAAGATGACCAAATCATTTACATAAGCAAGTTACTTGATGCTTTTGCCCAGCCCATGAATGAGGATTCCAGGGAGGTCATGTTCCAGCCTGGGCAAAAGGGGATTCAGGAATGAGCTGGACAGCAATGTGCTCAGCAGAGAGCCCTGAGGAATGGATGCATTAGGTGTGAACCCAGGGGCATCCCATCAAAAATAACTAGGATTTCTTTGTTCTGATAGGAAATTGTGGAGGATGGAAAGGATGGCCTCTGGAATGTTAAGGTCCTTGAGGATTCCAAGGAGCAGGTCAACCCTGACAGACACTAGACCACCTTACATGCTTGGTGATTTTTGTGTGGCAGCCCCAAGAGTGGAGCACCCCTTACAAGCAAACTGTGAGGCTGAAAGGGCAGGGAGTATGAATTATTTCTAGTGACTCTTTGATGATAGACTCAATAAGTTTTATGAGCAAAAGAATCATTGAAAAATGAGCCTGACTCTTGAGCTCAGTGGGTGGCCTATATTTCTTAAAGTAAAAAAGCCAAAGCAACCAGATAGAGACCCTTGATGGTAGAAATGCCCAAGGCCAGCTTGTTAATCATGTTGAGGGTGATGGGGCTGGTGAACTGACTTAGGTAAAGGAGGAACTTGGGATAGCATGAGAACCAGGGTGAACATGGTCAGGGAAAGTTTTCAGTTTGTTATGTAGTGCAGCCTGAGTGGTGCCAGGACCAGAGGTGACTTTCAAGATTGATGGTATAATGAAAAGGAGGGATGTCAACTTTGAGGAGCACGTGCTTGTAATGATTTCTCAAAAAAAGGAGCAATCTCTTTCCTATGTAGGATTTGTTGCCGACCATGAGGAACAAGAGAGTGGTTTGCTTCCTGTGGGAATCAAAAAGCCACCCCAAATAGCTTCTGGTCCAACAATACTGATTCCCAACATACTCCGGGTATGTTTGACAAAGATGTACTCGGCCAAGTCCCTTTGAGCATTGCGGTATTGCATTGGATGATGATGCTAATATCTCAGCCCAATCTCCTGATCATTTAGTTGCTCTGCAATTTTGTCCATTGCGACCAGCAACTTGAGTGGTCCTCAGGAATTCCAGGTATATTTGTGGATGGCAGCTTGATTTCCCGCAAATGCTATCGATGGGCTCCATTTGAAACATATTGATTTTGTGAAGATAAATATAAATTTCTGAAAGCAGTGCTATTGGTGTATTTTGTTTGTTGAGGAATCGTATTATTCTTCTGAGGTCATCATATTATAAGTTTATATCAAAACAAAGCATTACATGATTCTCTCCACATTAACAGTAAACCATTCTACATCACACTATTCTAAAACATTAGTAATCTCTAAACAATGGCTGATAATGCAGACTAGATTCCCATCCATTTATTGTTGGTTTATAAATACGTTTTCGTAAATAAAAATCAGTGGTATTAATTGAAGAAGTAACATTATTTAGTTTTACAGATGTTATAAGATATGAGCAACATAAAGTTATTACAAACACACATTTGAAAATAAATAAGAGATAAATATTCAATATAAATGAATATAAAATAATGTGTGAATAAAAACTTTGTAATAAATGAAAATATTAAAAAGAAAATAGATGAAGGAATATCTATTAATTAAAAGATGAATAACTACATAAAGTTATAGAAAATAAAAAAGATTTCAATCTCTGGAATTAACTTTTTATAGGCACCTGTGGAACAGAACAATGCAATTTTTTATATGGAATTAATATGAAAATAATAAATCTTCCCGCATAATGATTGTCTACATCGTTATTTTGATTTTATTAAGAAATATAATTTACTAAAAGTAAGATTTTTAGTATAGCTCTTATTGATTTTCAACAATTTATTCTTATGATTCTTAAAAACTTAAATAGATTAAAGAAGAAGCAATTGTTTCATCCACTTCAGCATAGCTTCATCACCTTTCGATCATCATTTTTTCTATTGTTAATATATATTATTAAGATAATTAATACATATAGCCAAAGTATACATGTTAATGTAAATTTTCCCATACTTAGATTTTAAAAAATGATACTTGAATTAACTTTAAGATTAGTGTAAAGAAAAATAGATTAAGTTCCAATTTTAATATAATAAAAAGAAGAAGAAAAATACAGTTAGCTATTGCACTATATATTTTAAACAAATGAATAATCTCAACTAATCATTAGTATTTCTTTTTACCTTTTTTTTTTTTTTCACACAATAAATGTTGAAAAAATATTGAATACATTAACATTAAAAACACTTTCATTATAAACTTTCCTCTGTCATTTTATAAATTTGTATTTGTCTAATGAAATTTCAGTAGTTTTTTTTTTGTTTGTTTTTAAGTATTCTAAATGTCTTTTTTCACTTTTTCCTTGTCTTACTTCAATGTTTTGCCATTTTCTAACATCTTATGTTTTCTTTATGCACCTTTACCCCTGCTTCTTAGAAAGAACAATTAGTTTCCCAAAATTCATCATAACAAAACACAAGAAAATATAAGAAATGCAAAGGATTATAATGGTTTTCTATAGGAAAAAAATTTAGTTTGTTCCTGCATATAAAAATTATACCATAAATTGGGAGAAATGTATTAACTTAACAAACAACTTACCATAGTATATATAGTAATTTTAAAAACACATAAAGTACAATATACATGTGTAAACTGTGCTATGTGTGTGCATTTAAAATATGTGTTGGTACAATAAAGCAACATAAATCTACATAAAGAAAAAAAAACAGCTTAAAGTTGTTCTTTCTTATCAGCTATCCATTCAGCATTCAATCAGTATCCTGAGTTGTCAATTACTCATTTTAAGATTCTGTCATTGTCTTTTAAATCCTTTGAAGACCTTAGGGTTGCCTGAGTAGCATATATTTGTGGGCTGAGGATGTTTACGAAAAGGTTTAGAATGAATGGTTGACTTGCTCCTTTAATTTTCTTTTCGTACAACATTTTATAATGTTTTATTCAATAACTTAAGACATTTTTAGATTTGATGAAGCATTACAAGTTGATATCACATTCTTTGAAAATACTGTTCAGGGCTTCATGATATGAAATCAATTCATTCAATTTTTTGATGTCCAGGTTATTCTCTATAGGTTTGATTTTTTTTTTTTCTTTATTGTCTTCCTTTATTTCATCCAACAGCATTAATTACACATTGATTAATTTTTCCATGTCTGACTGCAAAACCTCTCCAATGTTGTCATCATCAATTTCTTATCAGTGCCTTATTCAAAGTGTCAACAAAATGCTGCATTAGTTCTTTAGGTTAATACACCTTGAAGGTTGTGAAGACTGACCTGTAGATTGAAGAAATGATGTAGTGTTTGGTGGTATTAGTTGCTGTTATGATTCTAGTTGAAAATATGTAGCTGTAATTTTTTATAAAAAAAATTCAATATTGCTAAAAACAAAGATATAACTTAACTGTGTAAGTGACCAGAAAAATGGAGCAAGTGAGCTAACAGTTGTGTTTGTGTGTGTGTTGTTAATAGTTGTGCTGAAAAACATGGAAGTTTTTAAATTCATAGTTTTATACTACTCCTGGAAAATTATGTAGAATTAAAAAAGCAATGTTTAATAATATCTCATAAAGACTTATTTAGCAACACTGTAAGGGTAGCTAAATTATATAATTGTATATTATCAAAATCTAATTGTGCAGATAATCATATATTTAAAAAGAAAATATATATATCTAATGCAAATATTTAAGACTTTTTTTAAAAAAGTATGTACTGTGCAGATCTAAAGAACCTGCACTTTATATACAAATACATTAGTTATGATGATTTTTTATGGCATGAGTTGTCACATTTTATTATGTGCAGTAGCCATTTCCTTATAATGACTTAGCAATTTTTTGAATAATAGAATACCTTGTAATGGCAAAAATATGGGCCATTTAAATTAAAATTAAAAGCATGAAACTTCTTCAATTTATTTCCATCATAAACAATTTATTATTAAATGCATACATAATTTCTTTAATATCTTATCTGTTTTCTTTGCACTAGCAATTTTAAACATATAAATATTCAGACATTTATAAAGAAGAGGTAGATGTATTATTTTAAAAATTGACTTTATTCATGCTGAGCATGCTTTCAGTACAATGTTGTACGATAATCATAGTTATGTTACATTAATATTATTATTAGTATTTAAATATACTTGCTTATATTCAAATTCATTTTACTTTGTTGTGTAGTTATGTACATTTTATTTGAAATCTTAGAGAGCCCATTTCTTCGATATAGAGGTTCTGGTATCTTCTTTATTTATCGCAAGTTGATATTTGGTTATGGTCCAAGCCTCTTTTAAGTTTTCTCTTTTTACCCACCCTCCCAATACAAACAATTTTTGCTTTAGATAAATTGAATGAATCAAAAGTTAATTTATCTACAAGATTGGCCCAGCACAACTATCTCTACAATAGAGCTAAAAAAGTAATGAATACTTCACCATTTTCATAGAAAACAAATAATACCCTGTCCATAAATCCCATGTATCTAAAGCAAAAATTGTTTGTATTGAGAGAGAAGACAAAAAGAAAAAAAACTAGGACCATAGCCAAAGACAAATTTAAAATAAAAAAGATACCAGCCCTCTTATCATGAAGAAATAAGCTCTCAAAAAAGATTTCAAATATAATTTACATAACTACACAACAAATTAAAATCAATTTGAATATAAGCAAGGATACTTAAATACGACCAATAATAGTAATGTAATATAGCGATGGTTGTGGATACATTGCACTGAAAACATGCTCAGCATAAATAAAGCTAATTTTTAAATTAACATGTCTATCTTTTCTTTATAAATATATGACCATTTATATATTAAATGCATGGTGTATGAAATCACTTCCATCCTTCCTATTTTTTTAACCAAAAATACGTTTACAGTCTAAACCGTTTAGATTTGATTGAAATTAGCATTCATAAAGCTTTTAATTTAAAATTTCTCAATGAATAGTTAATACATATACAGTATACAAGTATATAACCTAAATTTATTTTTACTTTTTTGCTGAGTAAAATTTGTATTGAGGGGGGGGGGCTACAATTTTTTAAGTTTATGATAACAATGTCGTTCTCTTGAATATGAAACAAATTAAGAAATTGTGATTTAAAATCTAGCAAGTAAATATTATTTTTGATTTACACAGTAAATTTGATCATAAAAGTTTATTATTGATCATAAAAGTTTATTATTAATTGCATAATTCATGAAAACATTTTCTTCTCTCACTTCTTTTTTTACTTAATTAACACACCTTAGAGTTATGATAAGAGCAGCTTAATTTGACTCAAAAGTTTTAATTCAAAATTAGAATATTGAATATTTTAGCTAATATAGTACACAATTTAAAATTAATTATTAATAGCATAGTATATGACAAAAATTTATTTTAAGTTTTATACTGAATGGAAATTTGTATATATTTTATTCACCATTGTGTCATTATTCTTCTTTGGCTTGGATATGTGTGAACCAAAGTATGATATTGTGATTTAAAATTAAACAAATACTGTATAGTATATGATATTTTACACTTATATTAGTAACTTTAATCATATAGAGTTGATTATTAATTGTATAATGCATGGAATCTTTTTTGCCCCTCAAAATAACTTGCAATTACATTAACTAAATTTTACAATCGCAATAATCTAATTAGAAGGGATTTGAACTCAGTTAAAGCTTCCTTAGGTCATCGACTTCATTTTGTACAACCTATACACACAACCACATACATTAATATTAATCATGCACTGATTATATACATGTATGGGCAGATACTGATCTGGATCAACTGGTGAATGCTGGTTCATCACAAAATATGTATGTTGGAGATCATTTATCTTTTTCCCATGTATGTAGTCATATAAATTGGTTTATAAGATGAAGTGAATAACTTAAAAAAGCTTGAAACTCTGGGTTCAAATTCTAATTACATCGATTAAAGGTATATATATATATATTGTAATGAGCACAGACGTTCGTTACATTGTTTTTTTATATATATATTTATTAAACATGAAAGTAAATTAAAAAGTTCGCATTTAAAAAGCTTCTTTAAGAATTAAAAATTGAAACTAAATATCATCTTAAACTCATATATATTAAATCGCACAGATTAAAAAAATTATTAAAATAAAACTGTATTAAAAATAGAAAAGGTATTTTAAAAAACAAAAACTTAAAAAGATTTAGTGATAAAAATATATATTTGATTTGGAAAACAGGTTAATTAATCAGAAATGGAAATGATAAATTTAATTAGTCAAATGTAAACCAGCCTTGGGCATTTAATTGTAAAAACAGCGGTCAGATAGGAAAACAATAGAAACTTTTAGCAAATGAAATAAATCCATTGGGAAATCGGACCTCAACGAAAAGGATCATCACATCGATGACGTAATGTTAAGTCAATCTTTCAAAGTAATATAAAAGGACAAGTTTGGAAATTATTAGTTAGTGATTATTGATTATGATTATTACGATGTGACTATAGGTATTAGTACGGAGTTGGAGGTGAAGGAATTGACAGACGCACGGTCAATTCTTTCAGCTGTTAAAGAAAAGAGAAATGAACTATCGTTTCCTACATTGAGGACCAATTGAACTAAAAAACCTCCGAATGAATAAATAAAACAACGGCTAAATGGATACCAATCTTAGGACGGCGTGGGAATTCCCGTTCAAACTTACAAACGACAGATAAAGATGAACTGTTTAAAACCGTAAGAACTTTACAATTAATGAACATTAAATTAAAAACTTTTCGTATTTAAAATAATTGCATTAGTTTCCTATCTGACTAAAGTAGTTAAAATGTTATTTGATGTATTTTTTATTTATTTGTGTAAAATCATTTCCATTTATTTAATTTTGTTCTTTAAGTTTATTTATGATTTCTGTTTTCCGATAAATTAAAATATATCAATGTTAAACTTAAGTCGGGCGTGAATGGCTGTATAGATTTGTAAAGTTATATTAGGGGAGGGTAATCTTAGGTTATTTGTTTCGTGGTTAAATTGGGTCAATGGATTGGATATATTGGTGTGATTAGTAGATGTAATATTGATTCGCTACGGGCAGAATCGCTTCATACGCCGCACACTTCCGTTTGCCTATGGAAGGAATTATAAGTCGGATACCGCAGTTCCTTTCTATGGAGTTTTTTTGTTTTATTGCTCTTCTTTGCAGATAGATGTAATATTCCTATCTCATGAGAAGCAATTTCTTCTCTTAACTTTTTGTGCTGCCGTATTTTATTACATTGAATACATCGATATATCAGATGAATTGATGCCAGTTTGACTACTCTATCCCTATTTAACCTTAGGTTAAATAGGGATAGAATGTTTATTTTCAAAAGCAAATTTATGTGGTCTATTCATACTCGACCCTAAATAGAAATGCATTAAATTTAAGTTGTTTATAGACGCTTGCATGGATTGTTTATTGGTTAACTATGTTTTGCGTTTCCATATTTGATCAAAATATATAGACATTCGATAAATAATGATACCTTACGGTGAGTATCAAAAATGTATTTATTCGGATGTCTTTTAAGTTATTGGTGACAATGCAAGTATCTTATGGTGAATACTATTGGGTTACGTATAAATTTCCCTCCGCAATTGTCAGTAATCAATAATTTTGTATTTTGATCGTTTATGTTTACTTTGAAATGTGTTTAACCGTGTAATCTATGTAACCGATCTATAGCAACATATTAAAACAAGCTTTTATGATCCCATATGTGCGAACTTAATTAAAATGTAAAATTAGAATATAATAGTAATTAAATGTAAATTAAAGTCAAAAATCAAAGTTAAAAATGTAGGTTAAATTTTGAAATGTAAAACTAATACTAAAATACTTTTAAATCTTATATATATATGTGCATAAATAAATGTTTGTATGTTAATTACTGGCAGTGGCTTAGTTTATTACTCTTAGATATATATTCTTAGATTATATTATTTAATCTCTGCTATTCCACTGAGCTAGTGACATGGGCTAACGACCGGAACCAAAATATAAAAAAAAAAAAAAATTTTTTTTTTTTTACTTACGTATCTGCCTACTCTATAAATTTTTCTAGGTTCAAATGCCTAGATGGCGCCCTGTAGTGCAGTTTACGTTAAGTCGCATTCTCCGGATCGTTACAATGGCGAACCAACTCGGGCCGATCTTTAATAAACCACAAATACCCTGAGCAAATTTTGTCAAAATGAAATATTTTTATCTGTTTACATAAAGTCGTATACTTTAAATCTGATAAAAGCACTGCCAGAAAGAAATAGCACATATATTAAAAACCAACGGAAAGATATAAAAAATTTTAAAACTAATTTTTGTTAAAAAAAAAAAAAAAGTCAAAAGGTTGCAATAAATATGTTTTTTTTTTTGTTGATATATATTATGCTTTAACGTGTATAGGCGCGCACAGCCACGTAAGTTTATGATCAAAATGTGGTACCTTACGGAGAGTACCGTTGGGAATTTACTTCAGTGTAATCCTATTTAAGCATTTTAATCAGTCATAAATAAGTTGGTGGTATGTATAATTGTGCTGCAAATATACACGTATAAATCCATTATCTTTCAAAACGTATTTAGTTCAATGCAACCTTCTTAAATAAATAATTTAAATAACTTGCTTGTCATGCCGTATGGAAAAATAAAATGTATAAGAAAAAATAATAGAACTCTTGTGGGGAGGAGGTGAACGTAAATGGTCCTTAGGTAAGCGATAGTAAACATTTTTCTTTTTGTATATAGTCTTTTTGTAAAATTATTAACCGGATGTTTTGTAAATGTCTTCGTCAATCGTGTACCGTAATTACTAACCCTAAGTAAAAAAAATTTTTTTTTTGATCATTTTTTTTAAGCAACTTTACTGATATGTAACGAGCACAGACGTTCGTTACATTGCTTTTTTATATATATATTTATTAAACATGAAAGTAAATTAAAAAGTTCGCATTTAAAAAGTTTCTTTAAGAATTAAAAATTGAAACTAAATATCATCTTAAACTCATATATATTAAATCGCACAGATTAAAAAAATTATTAAAATAAAACTGTATTAAAAATAGAAAAGGTATTTTAAAAAACAAAAACTTAAAAAGATTTAGTGATAAAAATATATATTTGATTTGGAAAACAGGTTAATTAATCAGAAATGGAAATGATAAATTTAATTAGTCAAATGTAAACCAGCCTTGGGCATTTAAATGTAAAAACATCGGTCAGATAGGAAAACAATAGAAACTTTTAGCAAATGAAATAAATCCATTGGGAAATCGGACCTCAACGAAAAGGATCATCGCATCGATGACGTAATGTAAATGCAATCCTTCAAAGTAATATAAAAGGACAAGTTTGGAAATTATTAGTTAGTGATTATTGATTATGATTATTACGATGTGACTATATGTATTAGTACGGAGTTGGAGGTGAAGGAATTGACAGACGCACGGTCAATTCTTTCAGCTGTTAAAGAAAAGAGAAATGAACTATCGTTTCCTACATTGAGGACCAATTGAACTAAAAAACCTCCGAATGAATAAATAAAACAACGGCTAAATGGATACCAATCTTAGGACGGCGTGGGAATTCCCGTTCAAACTTACAAACGACAGATAAAGATGAACTGTTTAAAACCGTAAGAACTTTACAATTAATGAACATTAAATTAAAAACTTTTCGTATTTAAAATAATTGCATTAGTTTCCTATCTGACTAAAGTAGTTAAAATGTTATTTGATGTATTTTTTATTTATTTGTGTAAAATCATTTCCATTTATTTAATTTTGTTCTTTAAGTTTATTTATGATTTCTGTTTTCCGATAAATTAAAATATATCAATGTTAAACTTAAGTCGGGCGTGAATGGCTGTATAGATTTGTAAAGTTATATTAGGGGAGGGTAATCTTAGGTTATTTGTTTCGTGGTTAAATTGGGTCAATGGATTGGATATATTGGTGTGATTAGTAGATGTAATATTGATTCGCTACGGGCAGAATCGCTTCATACGCCGCACACTTCCGTTTGCCTATGGAAGGAATTATAAGTCGGATACCGCAGTTCCTTTCTATGGAGTTTTTTGTTTTATTGCTCTTCTTTGCAGATAGATGTAATATTCCTATCTCATGAGAAGCAATTTCTTCTCTTAACTTTTTGTGCTGCCGTATTTTATTACATTGAATACATCGATATATCAGATGAATTGATGCCAGTTTGACTACGAATTTTAACCTAAGGTTAAATAGGGATAGAATGTTTATTTTCAAAAGCAAATTTATGTGGTCTATTCATACTCGACCCTAAATAGAAATGCATTAAATTTAAGTTGTTTATAGACGCTTGCATGGATTGTTTATTGGTTAACTATGTTTTGCGTTTCCATATTTGATCAAAATATATAGACATTCGATAAATAATGATACCTTACGGTGAGTATCAAAAATGTATTTATTCGGATGTCTTTTAAGTTATTGGTGACAATGCAAGTATCTTATGGTGAATACTATTGGGTTACGTATAAATTTCCCTCCGCAATTGTCAGTAATCAATAATTTTGTATTTTGATCGTTTATGTTTACTTTGAAATGTGTTTAACCGTGTAATCTATGTAACCGATCTATAGCAACATATTAAAACAAGCTTTTATAATCCCATATGTGCGAACTTAATTAAAATGTAAAATTAGAATATAATAGTAATTAAATGTAAATTAAAGTCAAAAATCAAAGTTAAAAATGTAGGTTAAATTTTGAAATGTAAAACTAATACTAAAATAATTTTAAATCTTATATATATATGTGCATAAATAAATGTTTGTATGTTAATTACTGGCAGTGGCTTATTTTATTCCTCTTAGATATATATTCTTAGATTATATTATTTAATCTCTGCTATTCCACTGAGCTAGTGACATGGGCTAACGACCGGAACCAAAATATAAAAAAAAAAAAAAAATTTTTTTTTTTTTTTTTATTTACGTATCTGCCTACTCTATAAATTTTTCTAGGTTCAAATGCCTAGATGGCGCCCTGTAGTGCAGTTTACGTTAAGTGCTTTCTCCGGATTGTTACAATATATATATATATATATAATACTTGTATGTAAAAATTACGATGAGTTGTAATTTTTGTCATAAGGAAAATACTGTTAATAAAAATTTTAATCCATAAAAGTGAGTGAATATACAGTTTTTAGACTAATGCACAAATTTAAATTATAATATTAATACATTTGATTTTTGTACTTTATCAAAATAAGCTTTTGATTACTTAATGTGGTTAATGAAGCACTTTTTTATTTTACTGTTGTAGTCATTAAACTTTAATTTAAATATGTCATTAATGAATGTATTTAATTGTCTTAGAAAAACTATAGTATGAAAATTGAATAAAGTTCTTATACATTAATCGCATTTTAATTTTGCAATCAAAATCGTATATACTGTGATATAGCATATTGTGCTGTGTATAATGAATAAACTCTGTATTGTACATTTTTACCATAAATGTCAACATTATTCTTTGGGATGGTATAAAGTCACTATCCTATAATATCATCAATCTTACAAATTAGCCACCATTTTGAAAATGGCAGTTTTTCAAAAAAATTGTCTTTCTTTGTATGATCGCTATAAGTAATAATCAATTGTAAGTCAAAATAGTGGCAAAAAATTGATGATGATTACTACGGTAAATCCTCATAGAATATTAAACTAAATTGAATATAAATATTGAGGGCATTCTTCATTTATTAATCTTCTGAATTAACGATTTTCTTTTTAAAATAATCTATGCTATTGTAAACTAATACATTCTGCAAACTATATTAAATTTCTTTTCATATCTATACATTTGATGATTAAAAGTTTTTTTTAACTGAATAATTGTGGGGGGGGGGGATTAGATAATTAGTCATATTAATTTATTTATTATACTGGGGGAGAGTTTATTTTTTATTTTTTTATTTAAAATATAATTTAAATACATGTATATTATCTATATTATACTTAATGTAATTAGAAGGGATTTGAACTCAGACTTTCACATGTATATAGTTATGTGTATCAGCTGTAAAAAATGAAATGGATAGTTGTAGGAAGCTAAGAAGTCTGAGTTCAAGTCTCTTCTAATTAAAATATAACTGTGTTTTAACTCATTTAAGATTTAAATATATATATACCCCTGGGTCTCTTTTTACGTGGACTTATTTAACACGATTTTGAAATTACGTGATTCATGTTTCACTGGAAGTCGTGCTCCAATAATGCGCTATTACTTTAAATAATAAATTTTGCGCAGTTCCGTTATATTGAAAGTAATAGCACATTATTGGAATTCGACTTTCATCTTAGTAATTTCAATATTTTCAGTGCTTTATAATAGTAAGATTTTATGCAATAATGAAATTAAAATCATGATTTCCACATTTTATGTATACACACATTAAATTTTACAAGATTATAATGTAAATTTGTTCAAACATTGTGCGTGTTAATTTTGCATTTTAAATCACATTCTGTTTTTGCTTTTTAAAAAAGAATGTAATCAATTATTAATCATTTAGTGTCCGCAAGTTTATTTTTAAAAGGTGAGTAATAGCAGTGGGCACAATTAAAAATTAAAATCTGATTTTTAATTGTAATTAACAATTTAAAAATTACTTACGGGCGACTTGAAATTAATGTGATATAAAACGAAATTTGATTTTTAAACAAAATTAAAAATTAAAGACAAAAATAAGAATTTAATTTTTAGTTGTTGGTTTTAATTAAATTTTTCCCAGCAGTGGTGAATAAATGTCTTTTTATTATCATAAGTCTAAGTTCATAAACGATTAATAAAATCATCGTCTCAAAGATTAATTACGTTGTCAACAGAAAACCATTAACACAACATGAGAGTGAACTTGGCGCTAGTTGTATTTCCTCTTGTGAGAATCTGATTTTTTACCAGTTTGCACGGCAAATAGCAATAATAATTAAAACGTGTATAAAAAATGTAAATTACTGTACTGTAAGTTATGCATAAAATATATTATTTTGAATTAAATTAAATATTATAGTTAAAAAAAGTTTGTCTTGTATCAATTTTTTTCAAATTTGAAATTTTTTATTAGTCATATTTTATTTCCTTATTTTTTTTTTTTTTTGCGTAAATTTTAAAGTAATTTTACGTTGGTGCTTTGCTTTTACGTGAATTTTGAAAAATTACAGACTGCACACACACACCCTTTTTCAATGTAAGTTACGTCTATTTTTGCGCGATTTCGTTTGCGTGTGTTTTCTGAGGAACCTATCTATCATGTAAAATGAGACCCAGGTGTGTGTATATATATATTATTTAAGTAAATCTTTACAAACACCAAAATAATAAAGTTTGGTTATCAAGGGACCAAAATAATAGTTTGGTTATCAAGGGAATCTGAAGTGAGCATTTCAATTTTTTTTCCTGAATTAAAAAGATGCCAGTTATCAGTCACTAGATTACTGATGATCAACCTGTATTATATTAGAAATAAAATCTTAATAAGTCTCTTATAAAAAAATTTTTTTAAAAAAAACTACATTTTGAATTATTTAAAACTTTTGATTATGCTTCCAATGTAATCTTTATTGTGATTCCTATATTTTTATTCTTATAGAAGATGAAGATACTTCAAACAATCAGACCAATTTATTATAACCAGAATTTAAAAACTACTTAAAAGAACTTCAGCTTTAAAATTGATTAATAATGTATAACCCACTGTTAATTTTTTATCCTGGTCTTCTCTACTAAATAAAAAAACTAAAAAGAAAAAAGAAAATCTGCAGAAAGCACTATCTTAAAAATAGAGAAATTAATATGCCACTAATTAGTTTATATTTTAATGATTTTTATAACAAAAAATAAATAATGAATATAATAATAGTGAAAATCGAAAGTTAAGACCAGATAGATCCCACAATATTTCCATCAGAACATATTGCAATTCAACTCCACATATAATCAGCTAGTAGCAAATGCTACTATCCCATTCTTTGTGTAGATATGGCATGATTTAAATGGTCTCAGCTTGGACACATCAAATCGATTATACCATTACTGCAGTATCAGCTCACAGATGTCATCACTATTTCACAGTTATGTATTTCTTTTCCATGGTCTTTCATACTTCTTACCGTATGAGACTTTGAAATCTGATATGTCACTCAGCAATCCATTACCAACTCAGCAATCCATTACCATTAGTTTTCTACAAACAGGTAAAACATTAAAAAATAATTTGTCTAGTTTGATTTTTTTATTCTCATTTATTTCTATATTAATTTGTTCAGCAGCAACAATAATAAAGATAGTTTCTAAACTATTTACACGTTTTTCAATTACCTTTAAATTGCTACATTACTATTTTAATTATTCATTTTGCTTTTGGGTGTTCTACCAGAATAACTTTCAATATTTCAAGTAATATATAAATGGAGTCATGACATTTTCTATTTATACCCTTTTGAGTATCCACCAATTGCTAAAATTTGATTCAAATTGCTTTTGTTTTTATTTACTTTTTATAAGTTGTCTCAACACTGATCATATTGCAATAATTTGTTTAAAGACAAAATGTTAATGTGAAAATTTATAAAATGCCTGTTTTGGAAATTAGTGTTCATTTTATATTTGTAAACAGTTGCCAGTGAATATGCGCCTATCAATTTTATTATTATTAACTGCATACAAACATAAAATACATACATCAATTCCCATGATTCTCTATTTTTGTGAATTTTCAATTAGCATCTTGTCTATTAAACAAATTACTTCCTTTATTAATAAAAAATAATTATTTCACCATTCTTTTCTTATTGTTCTTCATTTCATGTAATATTTTCATTTTAACATATTAAAAACAAATTATCATGTCAAGCATTGGTGGCCCCGTGGTTAGCATAGCTGCCTTTCAAGCAGCTGGCCCCGGTTCGCTTCCTGGTCAACGCATTTGACATACGAAAAACAAAATCAAATTATCATTCAATTTAAATTCATGATAATATTAAACATAAAAGTTGATCAAGCATTATTTATTTTGTTTAACTCTCTCTCATATGATGTTCTTTAAATCTATTCAATGAATACTGAATACATTTGCAAGTATATAGATTTTTTTTTTTTTTTTGCAAAATAAAAACTTAATAAAAAAAAAAAATTGAAATATTAAAAAATTAAATGCCAATCTAATATATCATTTACATAAAATTTCAAGTAAACTTTTTATTAGCAATCTAATTCAAAAAAAAATAAATAAAAGTAATGATGAAAATCAAAATATACATAGTCACACACACACACACACACACAGCATTGATGACAATTGCAAATTTGTGCCAAACATAAATGCAATGTGATAATTTATATATATACGGTGTAGACTTAAATTCTCTGGTACTTAATATCAAGCTTATGTCTATATTTAAATTTAAATTTTATAAATAAAAAAAATTAAACTTGATGCCATATTTAATTATAAATTTAATTTTATTAATATATATATTTAATAAATTACAAAAGACAAAGATATCTAGATCCTTGAAAGATTAAAATATTTATATATAGGTGAAAAGATTTCTTAAATCTCTCTTCTTTTTAATGTAGATATTCCACTCCAATGAGATTTTACAAATTCAAAATTGCCTTATATCAATAAATTTTTCAAGCACACTCATATATTTCATGATCCATTAAAGAATTGATGGTTTAGAAATTTAACTGAAAATGACTACGATATTATGAATCAAGAGACAGCAATAACCTTTTAATTTTTAAAATCAAATGTATATTTTGAGTAAAAATCAGATAAGGTAAACTATCTTGAGATTAACATATTCCACATCTGAAATAACATTAATTTTAAGATTTCTGAATTATTCATAAACAAATTTTAAAATAGAAATATTTATATTACGAAATGTAAATTGCATATATTTATTTACATGTAAAAAATGAACTGATATTATAGAACCTTGTTATGACTTAAAGTATGTTTGTGTTATGTCATGCCAAGGCTTTATTATATAAATTCTTGTAAATTTAATTGCATAAACAATTAGAAGAAAATTCCAAAAGTTAAAATTTATCTTGCCCATCCTTTCCACAAATTTTATTTTTCAATTCATCCCCATCCCCTCTCACCTACCCCAGTTGTCCAAATATTTGACAAAATTCCCATTTTTTGCATCCATAATCAGGGAGCAATTCACAATATTTATTTTGAATAATATTCTTTATTGATAAAAATATTTTATTTCCTTTTTTAAATATCTGTTATAAACTTCTCTGCTTATTCCCTCAATGATTACTAATTGTATCTTTGGTAGTTATTTCTATTTGTTCAGTATATATTTTTTATAAATTATTTCAATTCCTTAAATAATGAAAGATAAAGTAGTGACCCTAAAAAAGACAACTACAAGGCAAAAATCTCTCCAATAACTGCTGAAGAATATGACTGAAGCAGAAACTATTCACAAACTAATCAAATGCTGATTGATAAGTAGTTTCATAATTTTCTTTCATTTTAAAATAAAAAATGATTTACTGATAATAGTAAATAAACAAACTAGATTAGCTATGAAAAAATGCCAATTTCATTTGGAAAACTTTCAATTACAATACTAAATTCTGATTCCATATCAAACTTAAATTTAGATTTTGAACACATTTCACACTTGTGCACTAACCACTATTAGTATTAATATTTACAACTTTATATTGTTTCAAAATATTTCTAACTACAAGATCTCAACATTAACTCATATTTTTGAAGATTTTGCGAATGTTAGAAATTATGGACTTAATTAGTGAAGAGTTTAGTGGCTGCTCTTATTTTTATAAAGTTGTAATCTTGTGTGAAGATTTGCAGAGGTCCCTTTAGTGGCAAATTGAATACTCAATGCACATACTATTAAGGTTATAATTTTAAATATAACATTTTAAAATTTTTGACATATTTTCAATTTAAAATGCATATCAATAAAAAATTTATCATAATGGAGAAAATTAAATTTTTAAAAATGAGTACCATTAGACATCGAAATTAGTGTTGAATATATTACAAGAATAAAATAAGTGAGAACAAAAAAAAAAAAAAAATTAAAAGATAATCAATAAAAGTAAAAAGAAAAAACTCCATAATAACATGTAAAAGAGAATCCATGCTACGCACCAATTCATTGTTTGGGGCAGGAATTGAATTAAAATAAATTGACAATAAGTAATTGGAAATAACCCTTTTTAAAAATTAAAAAAAAATGGGGATATTTCTGCCATTCATTTTTGAAGTGATCTTCCTCATGAAAAGCATGTTTCAGCATTGCATTTAATGTTATCCTTTTAATCTCCTACTATGATTTTTGTTCTCTTTTTTTTTTTTACTTTAAAATCATCTTCAAATAAATTAATTTTATAGAACACTTGACATCTATCACAGAAAACATATGTATAATCAAATATTTTCAGTAAAAAAAGTAAAAATAAAGATACAATAAAAATAATTTCTTAAACTAATATATATATAATCAAATGATAACATTGATCATTATCAGTAGTAGAATATTCTGTCTTGGTAACCCCTTACCCAATTCATTCTAGAATCTCAATATATTTTTTTAATTAATAAACATCTTTCTTTTTACTTTATTTTATTAATACTTTTCTATTACAGAAATTCTTCCAATGAAATTTATTACTTTTTTAAATCTTCACAAAATATTTCATTGCTTGTTTTCTTAAAATTTGTAAATAATTATCAAACAACTGTAAATATTTATATATTGAAACAATCAGATACTCAATCATCTCGGCCTCAAAAAATTGACACTAAATAAAGACAGGCACTCCAGTTCTGCTTCCAGCTGAGACAGAAAGTGCATCTATTCTATATCTCTTTTACTTCGACTTACAATTATTTTAGATTGTAATAAAATTATAGACATTCAATAAAATAATTTCTCAGGGTTTTATAATAATAATAATCTCTACACTTGAACTCTTGTTTTTTTTTTAACAATAAAATCTCTACAACTATTGCTTCTTATTTTTAACTTAAACTAAGAATAGATTAATTTGGGTGTTAAAATATCGCTAGCAAAAATTAAATAAAAAAGGTTGAATAATAGTTTATCTCAGAGTTAAACTAATAAATGCATGGATATCAAATATGTTTATGCATTCCCAAATATGATAGTGTAAAAGAGTTTTTATATACACCACCTTATCAAATAATATTTTACATTTCAGATAACATTACTATAACAATGATGTATTCAATCCAGCAGAGTTTTACAAATAAGTTTGTGTTTCAAATATGATCTTTAAAATCATGAATGTAAATAAAATGATGTTTATCCAAGAAAGACAAAGATAAATATTTAAAATTATCAATTATTTTATTGCATAATATAAAAATCAATAAAAATAACAAATAATAACAATAATAAAAAGTCTATAACACATTTAAAGAATCTAACTATTTCCTAAACTAATTCAAACTCCGGATCTGTTAAGTGTTCTATCATACTGTGTTGTGAGACAATTACATTTATATGAAAATGTATTAATCTTTCATAAAATAATCCTTATTTTAATATTGGAGGATAGTGACTATTATGATAATAAAAATTATATGTCTTATGAACATTCTTAATTGGCTTATTACAAAAAATCAAGTCAGATGTCACACGACCTAATTTATTTATTGTACCAATCAATCATTTATAAACCTCATTTACAAATAATGGACATATATGTCACTCTTTTAAAATAAGCATGTGAAAGTCATTGATTTGCAGACTACATGATAATTTATCACTGCGTGCTTATTTATTTTGGCCTTAAGATCTTTTTCTGGGTTCAATTTCAGGCTTTAACTTCAAAGATGCTACTTTATCAACACAAAGTATAATTAAATCATTATACTGCTTGATTATATACTAGATGATAGTAAAAAGTAATATTAACAAGTATGAGTGATCTACAAAATATTCCTTACAGACTTGCACATCTACAGAAGAGTAACACCACTTAATTTGAGATATTAACAAATCAAAAGCATTTTGAACATTAGGAAAAAACCGTTTAATACAAGTTATTTAACTACTAACATTTGTACAACCCAATCCTAACAAAAATTACATTTAATCCCATTTAATCTTAACTCTAATCATAATATCAAATAAAATATTATCTTTTACTTGAAAACTGAAGTATCTGAGAAAATCATTATTTACATTTGCAATACATTATTATATGACATTAACGAATAAAGCAGAAAGTATAAAAAAAAATGTATCAAATAATCCCATTTGTTTTATGGAACTATTCGTGACACTTTAAAAATATACATTTTGCAACAGCATAAAAATATAAAATTCCATTTAATATGATTATTAAACCAAGATAATCCATTTTGTAGTTCACTATAGACTATATTCATTTGTAGGATCCATAATTTATAAGTAGAATTTAAAATATTTATTAATAATACATTATCTTTTTTAATATTATTCACATATTTTTGTATGGATAATCCTTAATGCAATTATTTTAGCTATTGAACACCCATTACTAGTTTAGTCATAAGCAGTGGTTTTAATTTCTTTAACAATTTTTATTTTATCCAAAAAAGTTGGCATTCAGCTCTTTATTAATTCAAGGTATAAGATTAAGTCATTCATTTTTGGTCTTTAATCCATTAGCTTAATAATTATGAAGTATTGCTGTTAAAGCAAAGTTTATTATTCATTAGAAACAATGACCTTTAATTTTTAAATCAAAATTTATTTCTGTAATAGTAATTTTGTATGAAGTATGTTTGTTTTTAAAAATACTATTATTTAAAACATAACTTTTTTTTATAACTGAAGATAAGATCAAAATCTATTTTCTTGTGACTTACAAATATTCTTTCATATAGTAATGAAACCAATCATTTTTATAATTCATTATGGAAAAATATGTCCAGCAACTTGTTTTAAATTTAAAACTACAATTCTTACAAAATATTTCAGCTACTAATCATCAATTGGCAATATTCCAGAAATTTGTTAATAATGAGATAGCATTCTACCAGTCGATTTGTCTATTTTATATTAGCAGTTAACTATAACAAATGATTTCTTGAAATAAAAATTTTATAAATTAAAACGATGGTTATTTTTGATTATTCTGTTGTGGTTCATCTTTCTTCTGGATGATGATAAGAAGTCAGATACCCAACACTGCAGTTGCCTAGTTTAAACTTCAGCCTGTCATCATACTAACAAAAAAACAAAATGGTTATTTAAAATTTAGGAGTTAAGGTCCTACAAGCAATAAAATTTTTTGTAGACTATCTGATTTTCTCACAATTCCCATTTTATACTGATGATCACATGATTCCTGGATGATATAATATTCTCCATCAAGCACTGAGGTTTCTGGGGTTTTGCGAGAAGGCTGCCATAGTTTCTTCCATTCAAAATACTAAAGTCACGATTTTTATAACAAAAATGGTAAACTTTCATTTCCAGATTTGAAGACACAACAATTTTACAAAGATTTTTATAATCATAAAATTTTCAAATTTCTCAGACATTTATGCTAAACATCTTTTTAAATTGACTTTTAATAAATAATTTATTACTTAAATATATTTTTAACAAACGAAAATTAATCTTCATTAATTAAAATTTTAAACATCAATGTATGAAATCTTTCAAGCACACACATTCACCCACAAATATAAAATGCAAATGTTGATTTTACATATAATTAAAATACAATGTTATACTAATAATCCTATTATCTATTTCTATTTTTGTATTACTAGTGGGATGTGTGAGCATTTCTTTTGCTTTATATATTCGACAATTTTATTTCATAATAAAATAGCAATGAAAAATATGCATTTTCTTCATACATAATTTAGAAGTTTAAAAATCAGCTTATAAAGCAATTCAAAAATACTTTAAATTATTATATTTCTTATAAACATTAATAAATATCCATTTTTTATCATCTAAGGTAACAATGCAAATCCTCTTCTTATTATTAAATGAATTTACTGTACACAAAATTTGGTTTTTATCATAACCAACCTTTAAAAGTTCATTAGCAAAGAGTTCAATATTTAAAATTTTATCACTCCTATATTTACATAATTTATCATTGCGATGCAAAAATGATTTCAGACTTGCCATTTTATGTATCATTTGTAAATAACATGCAATCTAAATTAATTAAGAATATATTTAAAGAAAAGTATAATATTTCATTTCCTAAATTGCAAAGAAGTAATATAATTTATCAGATTTCATGTGGATGTAAAAATTTATATATCGGTGAATCGAGATGTTCTGTGGAGAAAAGATTAAAGGAGCATCAATTATTATATAATCAGATTAAAAATAATGTAAATAGTCAAGTTAATAGAGCTTCAGTATTCTTTGACCATGAAAAAACTTGTAATTATAGGTTTACATTTAATATTAGTGAAATAAAAATATTAATAGAAGAAAGGAATCATAAAAAGAGGAAAAATAAAGAGGCAGTTTTAATAGATAAATACAAAGATAAAGTTATTAATAGGCAAGTTGCAAATACGCCATACACAGCTTATGGAAATTTACCTAATATTAAAATTTAAAATTCAGTTAAAGCTGGTGAGGATTACTATGTAATTGAAAGTGCTATTAAAGAATTTAAAATATAATATTTCTTTGTGGCTTGCATTTTGTATCTACTTGATACTTGCATTTAAAGTAACTTAATGATGAGAATATGCAATATTTTGCCTTGCTTATTGCATATATTTTTTAATGTATTAAAAAATTGTTCCTTTCCATCCACTGATTTAGAAGAAACCAACAACATATATCAAGTTTAGTAAAGTGTAATTTAAAATAATAATAATCCATATTTATTTAAAAATAATCCTAGAAATTATCTTTAATGTAAATCAAAAGCCACTTATTTAATTAATTTTCAGTTATTAGATAAAATATGATAAACACATTTGGTGTTTTTCAATGTGGCAAAGCGTTCACAATTTTATTTTTAAAAAAAATGGAGTAAAAATAATATGTATGTAAAACATGTAATGAACATTTTAAAAAAGAATTAATAATAAAACAAATTAAACCAAAATTTCTCCTATATGAATCAAACCACAAGATTTGTGATATTTTATCAACAACATGACTGGCTGAATTTAAATAATCTGTTCAAGTTTTGCCAATCAGGAATCAAGTCGCTGATAATCTTCTCAAATATCTACAATTAAAATACATCGGAATGATTAACCTTGAAAGTGGAAGTAATTGCTAAAAGGTCAGTGTATTTGGAATATACTCTATTACTTACAATCAGTTAACATTAAATAAATATCTTAATTCCATGATTTATTCAGATAACTATATTATATGTGCATCATAAATGTTATACTAATTTAATTTATAAAATCTTACAGTCATAATTTTAACATGTATTATTATATTATGCATATGCGAAGTGAAATACTATTTTAATGTCTTTGTGTATCAATGGCTGAATAATAAAAAATTGATTATCCTATTTGACTTATGTTATTAATAACATTCCTACAATTTGATTGCTTTATTATTGAAATAATGATAACAGCTGTTGAACAGCTAACTAAAAAAAAAAAAACATTTTCTGACTCCCATAGCCAATGTTGAAGTGTTATATTATTATTTGTTCTGATTATTATTCCTAGTTTTTGATGATGAATAGACAAATTAAGATAATCTAAATATTATAAATTTGGAACAATGCTTGACATAGGATGTAGAATTTAGTAACTTATAAAAAATATTCTAATTAAAACTCTACATGTCATGCTTTTAAAAATTATCTCATCTATTTATAGAGCTCACACAAGAGTCCATTAATTTAAGAGTACTCACAATAATTGGAGGCAAAAGGAATAATCACACCTCTGAAGTTCGGTATTATAATTAAAAATTATTGTTTTATGTGATGTACATTAATTGTTAAAATATTTGCTATATTTATTTTATGGGTGAATATTTATTATACCCAAAATGTTGTGGACTTTAATTTAATGTGTATTTGAATAAGAATGTATTTATTTTGATTTCATTTTCATCTGAAGTTATGTGTGAAGTTCATGATATATACTTTTACTAAGCTTAATTTAAATTCAAGGGATCGAAGAAAATAATTAATTGAGGGAACAGCGATTGCGAGAAGTTAGGGATTATTGGTGAATTTATAATATGTGACAACATTACATGAATTATTCCTATGAATCTTTCCAGGATTCTGTGCATAGACTTATGTCATATTTATTACATTATTATTATGCTCATATTTTAAGCAGAATCAGTCAATATCTCAGTCATTCTTTATTATGAAACACTTTTTCATTATGTCTGAATTCATGTCTGCTAAACTGCTAGTATATTCTGAGTTAGCAGAATAATTGAGAAGAATGATTTTACATTTTGATTTGAAGTAAATATTAATACTGCTTTGTAATTGTTAAATGGCATTAGTCTGTGCTGGTGGTTAATCCGCAGAATAATTATTTACCATTTTCTGTATTTTGCACTCATTCCTGTGCTGGTGGTTAATCCATGGAACTATCTGTAAGTATACTTGTTGTTTGATGGTGATCTAGAAATCCACAAGGCATTCAGTGTTGTGTTATTCCTATGTGTAGATAAATGCATCCACAGGAATATCATTTTACTTCATAAATGTAGGTTTGGGCAAAGTCTTTATGTACTATGATGTTAAAATTATCTTCTTTCAACTATAGGTATAACCTGTAAGTTCAGTCATAATGTATAGCAGGGCATACTATCTAAATTGACCCCATAGTGTATCGTATGTTGTTTACATAATATTTTAGCTGAATTGAGATTTGAATCTCCACTTTGATTCAGTATTTCATAATGGCTAACTCTCACAAATATGTGATTACTCATTGATTATTATTATAAGTTTACAGCATAGGTTCAGTGGACTTGATGTTGAACTCTATTCTCTTTCCTCGGGGCTGAAGTTAAGTCCATTTATAACAAAATGGTGTCATTGTGATTATTATAAAACCCGTGTATACTATCCATGTATTGAAGCAAATAGATGGAATGGTATTTTACTTATTTTGTTTATTTTATTTGTTTATTTATTTATTTGTTTAATTATATTAAAACATTATATAATCAACAACTTGTTAATAATAAAATTGTAAATAAAGGTTAACTCATAATTTAACTTACTATGCCATGCTATTTGTCATTCACAAAAACCAGAAAATCCTACATACTGAGTAGACCAGGGGTCCCCAAACCTATGCCCGCGGGCACCATGGCACCCGCAGAACATTTTACGTGTGCCTGCCGCTATCCGAACACGATAAACACTTATTTACCTGATACTAATAAATGTAATTTTTAAAATTTCTTATAAATTATTGCATTATATTGTAATCAAATTGTAGGACATACTATACTTTTACAGCGTAAAAATATAAACATTAATTATATGTTAAAATTTTATTTTTGAAATAAATATTTTTTTGTACATTATGTGTATTATTAACAATATCCAACTATAAATTTACATTGAAAAAATAAATGGTGCCCGCTACCTGGCCGATATTATAGAATGTGCTCTTAAGTGCAAAAAGGTTCTCCATACATTAGAACACATATTGTCACTAATAGGGCATATAAGTCTTAATATTCTGAGGAAATATTTGAATGCTTTTGTCCTCAGGAAGTTCATGATGTATGGTATATAATAAAATCCCATTTATCTCCTCCATCACTTTAGCTTTGCTTTGTTAATTCTGAAATATAATACAAACTGACTGTTTCTATAAAGTCATAGATAAATTTACTAGACAATGTTATGATGGAATTTATTCTCTTAACGCTATAATTAGCAATTCATCAAACATAAAAAGAGTTTCACTGCTATTTATTTAATTATAAATTTAAATTAATGAGAAAGGAACCCACGTTTTCTATGCTTACTTATCATTGCAAAGCACATACCTAGACTAACATTTGTACCAAAATCCTAAGTATATCTGAGCTATAATAAACCATGTTATAGTGATACTTACCATTATTGTTTTCTTGTTAATAACTTGTATTTACCATGTGGTAGCTAGTATGGACCTGGGGAATCCTATGTGTCATTCTAAAAGAGTAATCTTTAATAGTTTCACAAATTATACCATCTTATCCATGGTCGGCCATAAATCATATGCAAATAAAAAAATTACATAGTTATAATTTGTCTTAGGTGATCTAATGTACTTTCACATACTGCTATGATGGGTCTTCATGGTGTATCCTGGCCGCGACTGAATTAGATCATAACAATTTTCTCTGTTGTGACCTGATCAGACTTTTCGATTATAATATATATAGAAATGAAATTGGCTGAATTAAACTAAACTAATATATAAGGCACTATTCTAATCGATTGCTTCCACAAGTGCAAATGAGAATCTTCTGCAAGCTATAACCTCTGAAGCAGAATCTTAATACTGAAAAAATATACAAGCTTATTTTTGAAGTATGACATCAAATTCCTTTTCAGAACTCACAAAAATATACAAACCTACAAACAATTCCCCAACCAAACTATTTCTCAACCGCTGCCTCCATAAAATATTTAAATGGCTTCAAAACTATAAAATGATACTAATAATCAATAGTCTACCAATAAAAACTAGAATACTAATATTTTTGTTGGCTTAACATTCATGATTTGTCCCTAAGCAGCAATTAATAACAAATACAGTGTGACAATATGAGAAATATATGTGCTATTCAGCAAAGTTCATTAAAAATGGATACTTTTCATATCAAGATAACTATAACTAGGATATACGGTTAAGGCATGTTGACAGATGATTAGTTTACCACAACTGGTGTTCAACTACGCTAGCATTTTGCAACAAAATTCACACAATCACATTACAATCACAAAATGTGCTACTAACTAAAAATTCAGCAGCTACAATACTGGATAAAATATAGCAACGAAAAAAAAGACATGCATTATCATATTCTTTATATTACAAATCCTATTTTCTATATTTGATACCCAAAAGTTTTATCTTGAAAATTACAGAAGTGTATATGTCAATAAATAATCTTGTTAATAATAAATTAAATTTATGTATGACAAAATTAAACAAAATAAATAGTTATATAATAATAACTTAATTGGATCGAATGCTGTAGAAAGACAAAGAAAAGAGAATATTATAAAGATATTATTGGTTACAAATAAAAAATAAAAAGTTGAAATATATATATTTCTATACAAAAACTACATGTAATAATGAATATGTGGCTTTAAAATCACAAAAGATATTTCACATATGGAAAGTATCATCATTATATGATAGACTCATATTAAAACATAGTCTATAATATACTAAAAACATATATCACTACTTCAAATTTTATAGTCTGGTTCATTTTCATATCCCGATTATTTATAATTAAACAATAAATACACAAAGATTTGAAACTAAACTGTATAATAAATACATTTACTCTAACTTAAAAAAAAGTATCTGTAATATTAATAAATTAATAATAATAAATATATAATACATATATTAATATTGAAACAGTAAGATTCGTATTCGAATCTTAAGTTTCACCTTTTTCTGTCGTCTCTCACTGACCGGTTTATCCCGCCCAAATTTAAACTTTTTGGTATCGAATTGTGTGTGTAGCAATATTAAAAATGTATAAATATATGTAGAATTCAGCATAAACACGCACACATTTCGATCTCAAATTAAAGGCAATAAATAGGGATAAAATAATATAATTTAGATTTCTTTTAGTTATATAATTTTGTATAATTTTAATCATTTATTTTGGATTATAAAGTTCGTATTTATTGCTTTGTTTAAATTTCGTTTAATAATAATTCTAAAAAAATCTGATGTAATATTTAATTAAAAGTTAAAATAATCTTATGTTCCCTTTTTGTCTTTGAAATTTAAAAGCATCGGTCAGTGATAGATAATAGATTAATTAAAGAAAAATTCCCCAAAATATAATTAGTAAATGTAAAATGTAAACAATAGAACGGCAGCTTTCTTTAATTAAAAACCAACAAAATGCATTGATTATCCTCAGGGCAGATTAAGTAGAACCTAAAAATATCTTAACAAAAATGTGAAAGATCAAGATAAAAAAAGGAGGCCATCTTAGACTTGCTGGAGACATTCACTTAAACTTTAGCTTTGCTCTCGATCACTGAGAGTCTCCAAAAATAATAAAAATAATTTGTTCCTGCCAAGGTATGACCGAGTAAAGCACCTAGATTATTCTCCATCGGGAGATGGCCTATCGGATGCCGAACTTTCCATTGCCCATCATAAATTCACCATGAAGATCTGCTGCCTGAAATGAATGAGAAAGCTGCTGCTGCCGTGAAATTAAATGAAATATCTAAATACAAGAAAGAATTGCCACTCATGAACTTTTTGCTGCTAAACTAATGGAATCAGAAAACTTCTTATAAAACAGGTACCTGTCTGTGTTCAAACTCTAGAGTACTCTAATAATATGCTATAGCTCTTCTTCATACTACTTATCTAAATTATAAAATGTAAAAACTACCATATGTATAACTAAAACTGAATAATTAACTTAATGTGTAAATTTCTCTACTAATCTAGCTTACCTCATTCTATCTTGGGTGCGTATTTTTAAAATCTACATTTTATCTATATTTATTATTTAATTATTGCATGCTCATAATTATCTCAATTTTCAAAGTTTAAATCTATGATCGTTTGAAACAGTGAATGCGTGTCACATTTTCATTAATATGTACTTCGTCGGGCCGAGGCAGAGACCAGCCTGACATTCTTATTTCCTTAATAACTTCACTTTCATATAAATCGACACGCATTCAGTGCATCATTTATTGTAATGCAGGGTCTACTACTTCGCAAATGGCTGGCATATTAGTTGTAATAACTCCCAGTTTATATATGTTTTGTATTTATTAAATCTAATGAATAATTCTAGAAAATCACATTTCTTTGAGAGTCGCCAGAGTTCTTGAGTAAATGTTGGTAATGTAGGGCCGAGTCAGAAATCTATTTAAATCTCATCATAATCGTTTATACAGTATACATGTGTTACGTTTTAGAGACGCGATGACCCATTCCGCCGTGAAATTTCCGGATTCTTCAGGGTTGAAATTAACCCCAGTCGTCCTACACAAGCGGGCATAATGGGTGCTCCCGTAGGACTTGACAATGTCATGCAGCCAGCCGGCAAAACTGCGACACGGACCGCTTGTCCCTGGTTATGCTTATGTGACACCTTACTTCGTCGGGCCGAGGCAGAGACCAGCCCGACATTCTTATAAACCCATTCGCGGCATTGCAGTTTCAATATACTGCCATTCCATATCGCCTTTCTAAAGCGTACCACGTGTTCCTTTACTTAATTTTATTATTCTATATATATCACTCCGCCTCTGCATTATCTTCATAATTCACTCTCAAATAAATGTTTGCCCTTAGTTATAAATAAATATTTTAATTAAATAAATATATGTCTGCCATTACTCTTATAACCCATACTTTAGACTCTTGCATTGCAAAGGTATAAATCCCTCCAGGCATGCATTAGAAATACTTACTCGAGAATTTTAGGTAGCTAGATTACGCCTTCAAATAAATGAATTCCTTTTGTAAACAAATAAATAAATGTATTCTTTAAAATATAATCATGTTGCAAATCCCGCTACTGAAGCTGTTAGTCCATAAAATATTATTAGTAAATGATCTTATTAAAATGTGTTAATAAATAATTTTAAACTATACGTCTGCAGTTACGTTTCATTTATTCGATACCCATTCTATATAATATTTCCTCGATTATGTAAATATGAATGTTTAATTAATATTAGTTTGATTATTGGCTAACTCGAGAATAAAATCATGAGTCTCTTGCATATCCCTGACCACCGTGCCTAAGGAAATATTTACTAATGTCGCATCAGATGCGTTGTTTCGTGGATTGTATTGTGGAACCGATAAACTATGTTCGAACTCAGTACCACGGGTGGCTTCGCTACTCGATGGTGCTGCTGTTCTGTATGGTGGTCGAATTCTGCACTATGTTTACGAGTCACACGTTTTCTGACTGTTACATAGTTAAATTTTTTTTTTAGCATTTGGCGCTTTCCAACGTGGAGCTTTCGATACAAAAAACCCATATATACCCTGAGCAAAATATAACGCATATAAATTTCTTTTAGCGTTCGTTACTCGAGTTAGCTAATTAATCTATATATATACGATTTTGTTTTGATAAAAATAATGAAAAAAAAATAAATCGAGTGAAATAATGTGGGTCGAGTGAATGAAAGGACAGCAGGTGTAATAACAAATTTAAGGAAAGCAGGGATGTGTGTGTAATTTAAGAAGGAACGAAAATACTCGGATCTAATGAAATATTTTGCTTTATATATATATGTCAAGAAAAAAAAAAGTAATCAGTCGTTAAATGAGAAAGCAAGTAGCATTGAATTTTTTTTTATTAAAACACCGTTATATATATAGCATAGACAGCAGAAGCTTGTTATATATGTTAATAGTAAATATTTTGTTAAAGTACAAATATATATATCATAGACAGCAGTAGCTTATTATACGCGTAACCAGTAGTTCGCTATAATATATATGTTAAATATGTTAAACGCAGCAATATAGAGATAGGGCAATGTAGAGTAGGTGAGGGCAGCGAAAGAGTGTTATAGGGCCAATATACCGGTGGGGAGTAGTCAAATGCTAATAGTATAAAGAAAATAAATAATATTAAGAAAAATGGAAGCAGAAAATGACAGAATAGCATCAATGAACTTCAGTCTAAGGTTACTTGAAATATTTAGACAGAATATGCAAGAAATGAAGAAAATGTATGAGGAGGAAATGAGAAAAAGAAGAGATGAAGAATCAAGACAGAGACAAGAAGAAGAAAAGATAAGAGTGAGAGAATATCAGGAATTTAAAGACCTTATGTGGAGAGAGTTAGAAGCCATAAAGGAACATTTTGGAATATCCCCAGCTAGTAAAAAGGAAGAAGAAATTAAAGAAATGGAAAAGGAAAGGGAATTAGAAATACTTGACAAACCTATGATAGTAGATGAGCAAATAGACCTTATTCCAATAGATGAAGGCCCACAAGAACCGTTGAGTGAAAGCAGTAAAAAAGAGACGAAGATGGACACTGGCATAACACCAACACGTTTGCATTTTGGTAAAGCGGACTCATTACTGATCAAGACGCCATTACCCATGGATGAACGTGAAATCAATATTGAAACTGACAGACGCAAGGCACACCGCTGCCTTACAGAAAGGGCAGAACGGAAATTACGAGCAGATCGGAGAAGCCAACATTTCCAGGTCGGGAACTATGTTTGGGTACGGAACTCTCAACAAAGTAACCGAGATAAAAGAATATATAAAAAGTTCTTTCCTTTGTACCGGGGACCCTTTATAATTGATCGCACATGTGGCCCAAATGCATATTTATTAAAAGATGGAGATACCATAAAAGGGACATACAATGCCCGTAATCTCAAACCATGTAGGTATTATCCACCTGACCCGGGGTTGTAAAAATATTAGACTATTAGGACGGATTAAACGTATATGAAAATATTAAAATGAACTTGATATAATGAACTTGGTTGAATGGATTGTACTTTAGTCAAATAGGGTTTTAGATAGAAATTTTATTATATATATTATTGTTTTAATTACTATTACTCTTAAAAAATTTTTTTTATATTATACTAACTAATCCTATTCTAAGAATTTTTTTTATATATATATATTCAGTTTAACTAATTATTTCTATGATTTTAACCAGACACGGCCAAATTAGGCCATTTTAATTAAACTATAAATTCTAGATCCGGGTATATAAATTGTTCGTTGCTTCATGTAATCTCTGCTTTCTATATTTCAATATATCTGTAAAAAAATAATAATTTTTTCGTATTTAAATTATGTAATGTAAATTTTTTTTTCTCTTTCTTGCCTCCTTTGTTCTTCCTTAATTGTTCACGGGAAGTACGGGGAAATGAAACAGTAAGATTCGTATTCGAATCTTAAGTTTCACCTTTTTCTGTCGTCTCTCACTGACCGGTCTATCCCGCCCAAATTTAAACTTTTTGGTATCGAATTGTGTGTGTAGCAATATTAAAAATGTATAAATATATGTAGAATTCAGCATAAACACGCACACATTTCGATCTCAAATTAAAGGCAATAAATAGGGATAAAATAATATAATTTAGATTTCTTTTAGTTATATAATTTTGTATAATTTTAATCATTTATTTTGGATTATAAAGTTCGTATTTATTGCTTTGTTTAAATTTCGTTTAATAATAATTCTAAAAAAATCTGATGTAATATTTAATTAAAAGTTAAAATAATCTTATGTTCCCTTTTTGTCTTTGAAATTTAAAAGCATCGGTCAGTGATAGATAATAGATTAATTAAAGAAAAATTCCCCAAAATATAATTAGTAAATGTAAAATGTAAACAATAGAATGGCAGCTTTCTTTAATTAAAAACCAACAAAATGCATTGATTATCCTCAGGGCAGATTAAGTAGAACCTAAAAATATCTTAACAAAAATGTGAAAGATCAAGATAAAAAAAAGAGGCCATCTTAGACTTGCTGGAGACATTCACTTAAACTTTAGCTTTGCTCTCGATCACTGAGAGTCTCCAAAAATAATAAAAATAATTTGTTCCTGCCAAGGTATGACCGAGTAAAGCACCTAGATTATTCTCCATCGGGAGATGGCCTATCGGATGCCGAACTTTCCATTGCCCGTCATAAATTCACCATGAAGATCTGCTGCCTGAAATGAATGAGAAAGCTGCTGCTGCCGTGAAATTAAATGAAATATCTAAATACAAGAAAGACTTGCCACTCATGAACTTTTTGCTGCTAAACTAATGGAATCAGAAAACTTCTTATAAAACAGGTACCTGTCTGTGTTCAAACTCTAGAGTACTCTAATAATATGCTATAGCTCTTCTTCATACTACTTATCTAAATTATAAAATGTAAAAACTACCATATGTATAACTAAAACTGAATAATTAACTTAATGTGTAAATTTCTCTACTAATCTAGCTTACCTCATTCTATCTTGGGTGCGTATTTTTAAAATCTACATTTTATCTATATTTATTATTTAATTATTGCATGCTCATAATTATCTCAATTTTCAAAGTTTAAATCTATGATCGTTTGAAACAGTGAATGCGTGTCACATTTTCATTAATATGTACTTCGTCGGGCCGAGGCAGAGACCAGCCTGACATTCTTATTTCCTTAATAACTTCACTTTCATATAAATCGACACGCATTCAGTGCATCATTTATTGTAATGCAGGGTCTACTACTTCGCAAATGGCTGGCATATTAGTTGTAATAACTCCCAGTTTATATATGTTTTGTATTTATTAAATCTAATGAATAATTCTAGAAAATCACATTTCTTTGAGAGTCGCCAGAGTTCTTGAGTAAATGTTGGTAATGTAGGGCCGAGTCAGAAATCTATTTAAATCTCATCATAATCGTTTATACAGTATACATGTGTTACGTTTTAGAGACGCGATGACCCATTCCGCCGTGAAATTTCCGGATTCTTCAGGGTTGAAATTAACCCCAGTCGTCCTACACAAGCGGGCATAATGGGTGCTCCCGTAGGACTTGACAATGTCATGCAGCCAGCCGGCAAAACTGCGACACGGACCGCTTGTCCCTGGTTATGCTTATGTGACACCTTACTTCGTCGGGCCGAGGCAGAGACCAGCCCGACATTCTTATAAACCCATTCGCGGCATTGCAGTTTCAATATACTGCCATTCCATATCGCCTTTCTAAAGCGTACCACGTGTTCCTTTACTTAATTTTATTATTCTATATATCACTCCGCCTCTGCATTATCTTCATAATTCACTCTCAAATAAATGTTTGCCCTTAGTTATAAATAAATATTTTAATTAAATAAATATATGTCTGCCATTACTCTTATAACCCATACTTTAGACTCTTGCATTGCAAAGGTATAAATCCCTCCAGGCATGCATTAGAAATACTTACTCGAGAATTTTAGGTAGCTAGATTACGCCTTCAAATAAATGAATTCCTTTTGTAAACAAATAAATAAATGTATTCTTTAAAATATAATCATGTCGCAAATCCCGCTACTGAAGCTGTTAGTCCATAAAATATTATTAGTAAATGATCTTATTAAAATGTGTTAATAAATAATTTTAAACTATACGTCTGCATTTACGTTTCATTTATTCGATACCCATTCTATATAATATTTCCTCGATTATGTAAATATGAATGTTTAATTAATATTAGTTTGATTATTGGCTAACTCGAGAATAAAATCATGAGTCTCTTGCATATCCCTGACCACCGTGCCTAAGGAAATATTTACTAATGTCGCATAAGATGCGTTGTTTCGTGGATTGTATTGTGGAACCGATAAACTATGTTTGAACTCAGTACCATGGGTGGCTTCGCTACTCGATGGTGCTGCTGTTCTGTATGGTGGTCGAATTCTGCACTATGTTTACAAGTCACATGTTTTCTGACCGTTACAATATGTAACCTAAGAACACAGCATTACATAGGTTCAAGAGTTCTCTTCACCTAGTGCCAATGTCATCAGCACTAGTATGGATCTTTTATATTAACTGACACCCATCTCATAATAGGTGGTAGTACATTTATAATCAATATTATAATGTTTTATCTCATTAATTTATATTTTATGGTTAAAACTAACCTTTTTTTTTATAATAGTTTATTTATTTTATAATATTTGTAAAAATGTATATTTTATTAAATTGGCATCGAGTAAATAATTGAATCCTAATATCTATAAAATGTTACAAATATGTAAAATTCTTTCATTAAAGTCCTTTTTTTTTTTTTCAATTAATCAGTTGGTAACATTTTATATTTATCTTTTGATAAATATACATTAAAGGATCAATTATGTAAACAATTTAATAATTGTAAGGTATATTTTGTAAATTTGTATTTAAATTTTATATCAAATATAAGTTTGAAAGTCATTGTACCAAATTCCTAAAATTTTTATGAATAAAATTTACATTTTCTTTGTTAATCTAAATCTTAATTAAATAGGCTTTGTTAATACAATGACTGATAAACTTAATATGCTTGTTTCTGTTTTCTTTAATTAGCAATTGAAACCTTGGGGCATGTTTAATGCAGGATTATAGATTTCCCGCCCAGGAAGACCCCAACCTCAGAGAATCGCTTAAAGCAATTGCAATTGGTAGTTGTCAGTGTAGATTGAATCCTATAGATAAGGCCAGATCAAATAAATAGTAAAAAATTTTGATAAGAAGAGAATTGAGAACAGTTTACTGAAAAGAGTAGTTTAGATTTACAGTACATTGTGCCTAAAAAAATGATGGGGTGAAAAGATTGGCCATTTGCTTTTCAGAGCTCTGTTCCACCAGCTCATCACCGTGACATTCTGGTGCTCTCAACACCTAGCCTGAGACTGTACTGTGTCAAGGAAGCCTGCTAAATGATCTGACTTTATAACTGCCTGTTTCAAGCCATGGAACATCTCCCAATCGGTTGAGGTAATCTCCAATTTGTCACAAGCCACTGATTCTACTTTACTTGTTTTCTAAATCAATATTAATTTATATTATATTTATCTGTGTAATGTTTATACAACTTAATTTTAAAATGTGCCTTTTAAAATTTTTCTCTTAAATTTAAAATTATCAATTCTTATAAAAATCTCACATTATTTTGATGCAGCAAATTTATCTTAATTTTTGTTGTTGTTGTTGGTTTATTTATAATATTGATTTATTGAAACTGCCAAGTATAAAACTCAATGAGCAACTAACTTTAAACCCTCTCTCTTATTTTCTCCAGTTAAAAATCATTTTAGGAGACTTATTTCCATTAAATTAATTAATAGAGAAAGCTCATTTAGTTTTGTACCTCATATTATAAAGTTATTTTTAAATAATTGAAATTATTTTAAAAGTTAGGTATATTATTATTATCTCCATTTTAAAATCGCCCTCATAATTATTTCTGAAAGAATAATGAATTTTATTAAATCAGTTAAGTAAAATCTATCATGATTTCTGTAAAACAAATATCTTACAAGAGAATCATCTTAAAGCACAGCTATCATAGCATTTTCATATCAACCACTAACTATATAGATTTCATATATATATATTTTCGTTTGTGTCAATAAAATATTAAAATTGTGATGTAAAATTTATTATGCTGTATGTCGTCAAACTTCACCAGAAGTGAGTTTGATATTCAATGCCCTGTCTATGTTAATCAAAAGACAGTCTTATTTTGTAATTATCGATGATGAACAATTTAATAACTTACTAATACATGAAATATTTGGAAAGTGTGGAAAACAATTTATATTTTAGTTTTAATTCTTGCCTTTCCTTTCATATTATATTTTTATGATCCATTAATTAATAGCCTAAGGTTTCTGGGGATTTTCTATTATGTCAGGGAGCCGATTATTTTAATCAGAATTAGGTTATTACTTTTGTTAGTGATACACTATTTATCTATATATGTCTAAGGCATTATGTATTTATAGTTACAACCATTCATTTATGATTATTCTTGCTTTGCTACTTACCTCTCAGGACCTTTGGAAGTTTAAATATGACGAGTCCAATCTTTCACTTTCCCTCAAAGTAGACATATTTCCTACCAAGGGATCCTTTTTCGGGCATTGCCATTAAGTTGTGTATGGGAAGTCCAGCACATCAAATCTATTATTATTATTCAGAGACATGTTCTGGCTGGAGGGCCAGCATTTCTCATCATCTACCTGTATATACCAGAGATTTCTTTTAGCAAAGCCACATCAGAGGTTTGTAACAGACCTCATTTATTCTTTTGTTGTAATCTATAACAGCATACTGCCTTCATCATTTTTATTGTTATTTACAAACCTGAAATGCTCTCTGCCATGATGGCACGCCCTTAACCAACCAATCCCAATTAATTCAATCTGACTATATAATTGTCAATTATTTATTTAAAAACTATTTTGCTTTCCACACTCGTTAGACAACTGATTTAAATGCAATAATGTTTTAAATGCACTCACTCATGTCTTGTTATTTATATATAAAATAGATTTATTTGTAATCTCTTAAAAAGGGCTAATATTATACTGCTGATTGGTTCTTGGCAGACTAATTAACAAATTTTTACTTTGTTATCAAATGCCTTGCATTTAGCAGCATCAAAACAAATTTAAAAAGTATAATAACCTAGTGGTATAAACAAAACTCAACTTATTTTGTAACTCAATTTCTTAATAAATTCCTGTAATATTATTATTTTAAATTAGCCTAGTTTCTCATCATTCCGAATCTCTAATATTAATTACCCTAGTTATTTATATTTGTTTGAGTTAAAGTCAATTCTTTGTAATGTTGCCATTAGGAATTATCATTATTACGGTTCAAACCATTAGTAATCTATATCAAATCACATCTGTACCATTCTGCAATCGTCAGAATTCACTAAATCATTAATTTCTTATATAAACCCTTTATTATTTTAAGTCTCTTTGTGAACCATGACCTCTAACTGGGATGATATAAAATCAAGGACTGCTAGTGTCATCACAAATGTTATCCATTAGTCAGAGAGGCAATAGTTCAGGCAAATAGGTTAGGATTCACCCTTGCCCTGACATCTGTATCTTGTGCATTGTTGGATTCAAGGTACTTTTGCTTGATTATTGGTTTTGTTGAATGAATACATGATTATGACCGGCACACTAAGAACACAGCATTACATAGGTTCAAGAGATCTCTAGAACTTTTTTTTAAAAATATATAGCCACAACATAAAGAGGTCAGTCAAAAAATGTATTTAAAATTTTATGTGTATATATTGTATCAGGTTTGAATATGAGTCTTTCGAAACATCGGCCTCTTAGGCAGAGAAGAACATATTCAGAGAATATGTATGTCCAAACGATAGCTATAAAATATATAACTAGCAATACATTTCCAGGACATAGCTTCTTCTCGGCTGTTGAGTTCAACACCACATTCAAAGCACTTTTTTGTGTTTTTTATAAACATGGGGGCCAGCTATCTATTCAAGAATGAAGAAATAAAGCACTTTGAGCAATGGCCACTAACTCAACGCCTAAGTTTTACCCATAGACTAGCTCAGTTACTTGTAATCACTAACAGATTATACATAATTAGTGGTTAAAAGAATTGATAAAAAGAATTGACCGACAAATAAAGTTTAATTTTAAAGACAATTTATTAACTAACATTTACTATTTCAAACATTTTATAAATCTGATATAATACACGCATATTTTAAATTAACACACTATAATATAGCACAAATAATATTTGACGTCTATAAAATCATATAGCATTCACAAACACGCACATCAATAGTTCATTTTATGCATGCTTAATAGAGTTCAAATTACTTGTCTCTGGAGGCTTTATGAATTAATGCAATGCAATGGCTATTATAAAAATAAGAATATGAAATATTATTACCTAGGATTTTGAATGTAGACATAGAACTTCATTTTATTTGGTTGCTGCTTGAGGTGAGAATATTTCCATTACGAATACTTCCAGCCAGCTGGGACGTTTCCTTGATGAGTTTTTTATTCTTCATGATTATTATTATTGGAGAAAATTAGATATTGACGGAGATTTCCAAGTTGTTACGCTGACATTATTTCACAGGCAGATCTTGCTGTTTTCATCGGACATCAGACTGTGGAGAAAACATGTGTTCCCAAAAGCTACTCAGCACTGCATTTTGTTTCTGGATACAATTAACTCAAATGATTGTCCTCTCTTGACTTAACTGATTCAATTAATTTCTGAACTGAACTATCCGATAAAATTTTACTATTTATACCTGCGAAGTGTTGTCCTTGTAATATCCTCCGGCAATATCTGTTGTCGAAATTTCATTGATAATTCTTTGACGTGTTTTGGAAGATTGTTTAATTAGTAATAACCATGCAGACGTGTTGTTTTATATTTTTAATTAATAGCCATTTGCCGTGTTTTTTAATGATAATCTTCTTTAACTTTCATTTTTTTATAATAACATTTATTACGCATACATTTATTCTATTATTGACAATCGCACATATATTACTAGTTTTAAGATTATTTTTTCTTTAATTCGAATGAAAAGAGATTTGTATTTTGTAAACTTTAAATTATTTATATTTTACGAATACTAATAAGAAAAACTGTTTACTTCCCTTTATAAAACTTTTAGTTTGACTTTTTCTAACAAAACATCTCTCTCCCCTTCTGATTAATTAATTGCAGCTTTTATTTCAAAAACTAACGATAGAAGACTATTTGATTCTTATCTTTTTCGAAAACAAACTGTAATAAAATCTTCAACATTTAATTTTACGTTTTTCTTTTACGAAAGATTATTTTAATAATATTTTTTAGATAAATTAATATGTGCCAATTTCAATATTGGTACAATATATATATATATATATATATAAGCATTAAAGTTATGAATGTGTCATATTGGTACAATATATATATATATATATATATAAGCATTAAAGTTATGAATGTGTCATGTGTATAAAATTTAAATAATATATTATTGTATATTTTTATTTTTTTTAAAAAAAATGAATTTTTGTAAATTAAAAAATTTACAAAGTTACTTACATACATAAAATTTTGTGGTTCCAAAGTCAGTGGCCCAGGTGCAATGCACCCCACCCTCTGTAACTCCTACTTAACTACTCTTGCTGACAGATCCCTCTAGGCTTACATATAATATTAATTTGACCATAGTAATTAATACATCTCACATCATTCTACTTATTAGATATCATGTAAGCATGAGTAATCAAAGCATATAAGGTGATAATGCCAAATACATTTCTAAACCAATTTCTAACTATTAGCCATCTCATTATGAAGGATATCTGTGTTAAAAAATATCTATCATTATGCTGTTAAAATTGAGACTTAACCTTTTAACCGCTAATTTTATTAATGGTTGTATCAGATAAAAATCAAATCTTTTAATTGGCCAACTCACAAACTGAAGACAAAGCCTATTGTTAAAACATATTCGCCTATAATATTAAATTCAACTCAGATACGTTTATAAAAAGTATATTATTAATTTTTCAGGTTATGAAGAGAACGAAAGTTCTTTCAAAAATAAATTGCTATTTATTTATTCTAAAATATTCAATATCTGCAACATAAAAGCTATAATATAAACAAAAAGATCGACTTTTACGTTATAGAAAAGTAAATATTTCTTTTTACTACATCTTCAATATTTGTACTAAAATCTTCAATATTTTTCGAAAATAATTTTGTTTTTTTATTATTCTCTCTGAAAATACTTTTTAATTTCCATAAATATAATTTTATAATAATTTAAATCGTATTCGAAATGAAAATCTCAGCGTTTTTCTTTATTTTCTTTGATCAGGCAGTTTCTTTGTTCTTTCCAGCCAATCAGAATGTCTTTTTCGGCTGAGAGCATGCTAAGAACCAATCACAAATAATGTTCCTTCTTTGTTTAGGTTTAAATGCGTTTTTTTTTATTTTTTACTTGTAAAATAAATCGGAAGATGGCACCATCTTACAGAACTTTTAAAAACGAATTCAATACGTGTTTAACGAATATTTTCGTATAAAAACTGGCTGAGTTAGAGTGATGTCAGATGTCGACGAGGAGCCTCGTAAGAGGCGGGGAAAGAGTTAAAATTTCAAATAACCTATAATTTTAAATCCAACCAAACTTGCCTGTTTATTTACAAATATGATATTAGGTTAATAACTAAATATTTTAGTGATGTCATTTATAATCTAATTGTAGATTCTGACAATAACAGTGGCCAAAAACTAATCCAATGATCTATCTAGTTATTATCTGATAATCATTCATTACTAATGTATATATAGTTGTTATATAAGTAGCTTGAACTGAAGAAGATTAATTCTATTGATTACAGATACTTTGAAAGTATACATAGAAATATATAGTGAAGGGAAGAAGAAAATATTAATAAGTTTAAGAAAAAATTGGAAAACATTTGAGAAAATGGTCTGGTTTGATATTAAAATCTACAATTTGGCAGTAAAATAATATATATATATATTAAAAAGAGGAAAACAAAATTGATGAAAAAAAAATTAATTTAAGCAATACTAAAAAAAAAAAAATCTAAAATGCCAAAGTATATTTAAGCAAAATGACAAAAAAAAATTTGCAATTATTTATTTATCAAGTGACAATTAACATTAGTTCAAATTCACTCAAGTTTTACTTTAATATATAAACTGTATATAAAAAATAAAAAAATAAAGTAGTTCTTCTTTAATATCATTATTAGCAAATAAAAACAAAAATTTAATTTACTATGCAAATAAAATTTACTGCAATATATATATATACATAAAAGTGTTTCCTACAAGTTAGTAAATAAAATTACTGGCTATAAAGTAAACAAACAAGAATTGTTTATAAGGGTCAGGTATGTAAATACCAATGACTTGGAATTAAAAAGCTAAAAGCGCTACCATCAATTTCAGTGTTTGTACTGTAGATTGTTTTTGAAGGGAAGGAATACGAGGATAAAATAGGGACACTACCAAAAAAAAAAAAAACAACCAATGACAAATATACCAATATTCTAAGTAAATATTTTAATATATATATATATGTGTGTGTGTTAAGCACTTAGACAGAATTAATCAACAGCATGAAAAAGAGATAACAGCAAGAAAGATTGTAGTTTTCCATGGCTTGTCATTCCTTAACACAATCTAATATAGTTTTCAATATTTGGAAGTACTGTATACTGTAAATTTTACTGAAACTTTACAATATGCATTTTAATGGCATAAGGTCTCATTAGAAATAGCTTTAAAAAGAAATGCCAAAATAAGTAATGTTAAAAGAATGGCAATAAATGACAAACAATAATTGATCATAAAACTTGATTGTCTAATTTAAGCAGATTATTTAATCTACCAACATACATTATAAAAATGCAAAAAATTAAGTATTTTGGATGATTACATTTTATTGTGCATTTGTGTATATTATCATTATTATCAGATTCAATTATTATTATTATTATTCTATTGCAGGATGAAAACCATTCAAAGTTTAATTCAGTTTTGCTGATCTACAGCTTGTCTTCTCAACATCATTCCATAAATTTCTTTAACTCATTCATCCAACGTATCTTCTCTTTTCCTAAATCTTGGAATCTAGTTTAAGAGTTCAGATGTCCATTTAATGCCATCTCTTTTAACAATATGCTATTTTCAACTTTATTTCAGCCTCTTAATTTTTTAAATGATATTGTTACCTGTTTATTTCCTCATATAATATTTCACTTTTGATCCCATGGCAGTTACTTCCAATATACAATTTTTTATACATTACATTGCAGTTTGAAATCTGTATAATGCTTTTCTATTAAGAATCAAAGTTTTACATCCATATATAAGTATTGGTAAAGTACATTTATTAAAAACCTTCCTTCCTTTTCAAGTGCATAAATATAATATTGTTATAAGTTCATTCATCATTATATTTCCATCTGTTTTAATGATTAGAATAAGATATTTATATTTAAGTTATATTTAAGTTAAGATATTTATATTTAACACCTTAAATTGCATTAATATCAATATTTTCTCTTTTTTGAAGTCCTTTTAGCACTTATCTTTGGTTTTAGTTTACTTTGATCTCATAGCTCTTAAAAAGTTTTCTGAAGCAATGGAGCTCTATTTGTTAAAAAACAAACAATTACATCACTTGTATAATGCTTCTTGAAAAATTGCTGTAAAAAGTTTTGGAGATATGAAATCATCATTCACTTGTATAATGCTTCTTGAAAGATTGTTGTAAAAAGTTTTGGAGATATGGAATCATCATTCAGAAAATTGCATTGGACAGACTGCATCAGCTCTAGTTTCTTAAATATGGTTGAATTTATAAAATTTTAGAGACAAATCATGATTTTCATTGGCTACATAAATTTATACTTAAAAATTTCTCAACCTGATTTGGTATAAACAATTATGCATAGATTTAAATTCTAACAGTTTTTCAAATTGCTCTTCTGTAATATGGTCTGTACTTTTATATACAAGCTAGCAGGTATAGTGAAAATGTTTACATATTTCCAACTGTAATTTTACATCCAAAACATTGAGTTATAAAAGATAAGTAGTTTAACTAAGTAATATTTATGATCATATAGAAAGTGTGTCTATACAATTTTTCTGATCAAACACTCCTGATGTATTTTGCTACCTTTGTGGAGAATTAAGTAGAAAACCTATGAGTTTTCAAAAACAATCTATATAGATTATTTTGGTATCAGGTTTGGAAATCAAAATACATCATGGGCTCCTCATAGTGTATACAAAACTAGTATTTAGCATTTGTGCCAGTGGACAAATAGAAAGAGAAGCTGCCTGATATTTGGAATACTAATGACTTAGACAGACTGAAAAACCACTTCTATAACTTATTTTTCTATTTTCTAATATTTATTTACTGACACTGCCAACATAAACAAAATGTAAACACATAAAAAAAAAATCATTTTTTTTTTCTCATTTGTTTTCATAAATCTTATAAGTGTAATAAAACTACAGTTAAATTTGATTATGCTGTTCTTAAATACATAAAAATGTAAGGTGTTTTAAGTTCTCTAGGTAATAAAGTACTATGATTAATAATAGCTGATTGTCACTTGTTATACTCAACAGAATTTATTCTAAAATTCCAAATTTCAGTTTCTTCATATTTAATTTCAAATAATTTACAAACAGAATGTAAGCCAAATCATATTTTTGAAATTATTTAAATGTCAATAAATTCTACACTTTTTGTGCCATTTTTACCTGATGTGATCATTTTTTCATCTTTAAAGGGAAGAAAATTATGGTCTTACATGGAGTCTTATTAAATACTAAAAAATTAAAATTTTAATTGGATCAGCTTTTGTGTTTTGGTTTATTAACCCTACTCTGTTACCTTGTAATACCAGAAAAATTTATAGAAATATGTATATTTGGAATCTATTATTGCCAACAGTAATTAATATTAAAGATAGAATAACCTATAAATTATATTCAAAAATATCCATACAAATTAATAGCCAATAACCATTCATTTCACAATTATCTTGAGATTTGGAATTATTGTATCATTTTCTTTCTTTTGAGTTCCTTTTTTTTTTACTAGAGAGTTATCAATTAGTTTAATTAAAATTCTAAAATCTTTTGATTATCATCGATAGTAGTGTGACATTGCTTTCCATCTCTTACCATTTATTTGAACTACATCATAAAATAATAAAACCTTGCATCGTTAAATTTTTCAAATGGACATGCAGTGTTAAAAATGTTAATTAGTTGTATATTTATAATGGATAGGTTCATTCATTAAAGTTGCATTAATACTAAAGAAACATTTCTTGAAATTCCATATTCAGTGTTCATCTATCCATGTATCTGTGTGAGGAAATTATAACTATTTAAATTAAGATTAAATTCATAAGGCTGTATTGTGAAAATATTTGAAAAATAAGAAGATGAATGTTTTAAAACAAGATATCAACTAAACAAGCTTTAAAAAAAAAAATCTCAAGAATCAAACTGTTTAGACTTAACTTAAAATTATTGATGATATATATACACATATATAAACGCTATATCTATTCAATAAAATCATATATTCCAATTGCATGATTCCTAATGGTCCAATAAATTAAATTTATTAAAAATAAACCTGGAATAATTTGAAAAAGGTAATAAAAACAAAACAATCTTTTAAATTTTATAATATGCAAACAAATTTAAAACATTAAACATAAAAATAATTAGATAAAAGATATTAAAGAGTTGCCAATTTTGATTCTGTTTATAATTATTATTTAAATGGTATGAGTATTTTATTTAACGGATTTCAATTAACATTCAGTTTGTTCACTAGAGAATATTCTAATCAACTAAGTTATTATTATTCTTTACAAAAGCTAAGCTACAATGCAGTAAACAAAGATTCTGATAGTGGCTCTCCCTCTCTGTTAAAGCAGAAGCCTCAAGAGTCAGAAGCTTAAGTCATATTGAACAAATTGTCATTAGTGATGATTTTCTGGCTTCTGTTGAAATTAGATAAGAGCTTCATGAAGGGGCTATGGTTCATTACATTATTAGCCAGAGTACACGGTGTATATTCTTAATTATTCATTAGATGCACTTTTCAAGTTGAATCACAAGCAGTAAGAGCATTTCTGTTGAAAACTTTAATATTACAAAAGCTATATAGTGGGTGTGGATTTACAGTTACTAACTCAAGCTGACAGCCTTCTAGAAGAAATGACAAAATAAGTGAAAACAGTTACTAAGGCAACGAAGGGTTGTTTAGGTTAGTCTGTGTTAAGTTGCATTAAAAAGATGCCACTTGACTTTTGTTCTCACCAGCTCCACAATTTACTAACTTTATTGTATTAAATTCGTTATGATTGATTTGTTGTATTATATATATACGTATGTGTGTGAACCCAAATACATTACTGTATAGAACATACATATGTATTGATCGACTATCTAAAAAAAAATATAAATTATTAAATTGTTCATGCATTTATTAAGCGAATTAAAATCGAAGCAGTCTCGTATACGTGTAAGTTGTTTTCAGTAAGTATTTATTCAAAATTTTAAAACAGTGCATTTAATAATTTCATCTTAATATATTTAAAAATAAGAATCGATTACCAGCTAAAAAAAATTTTTAAAAACTCTCAATTTAGTCAATTGAATGGAACAGTTACAATCAATCTGCCACTTGAGTGTTTAAACAACGCATGACTCCTGATTAATTTATTATATAAATACTATTCTATTAGACTTTTTTATTTTCATTATCTTTTATACCTATCCAATATCCTATTATTTCTAATATCCTTTCTTCATTCTTTCAATAAAGTATCAACTTAAACACACGTGATCTCAACTTCATCATCATTCATTGGTATTTTGGGGCATCTTCTGCTCAATACCATCTATATTTTAAGCAATCACATCTTAATATTTTTAGTTAATTTGTGTAAAACTTACACCAAATCATTTCTTCTTGATAAACTATCATAATCTATTTTTCTAAACCCATTTCTTACTACTTTACAAATTTCTTATAGACATATTATTTTATCATCTACTTCCTATTCTTACTTTCTTATACAATAGATTTTAATTTATTTAAGAATCTTATTTAATACGTTATATTCAATATATATATATATAAAATATTTTCAAATGATCCTTTCAATAAAGTAGAGATTATTAAACAAGTTAACAAATCACTATCTAATGAAAAAAAAATTTTAAATGTAAAAAAATAAGATTTCCTCACCAAAATAAAAATCAATATAATTAATATATTTATAAGCCAATAATGACCACATTAGTAACCAATTGCTTTTGTGGCTTAGTGCAAACGTGCAATAATAGATTGATACAATCTATATTAAGCGCGTAAAATCCATGGATCTTGGCTCAATTCTTCACTCTTATGTTGAACTTCATATGAACTCTTGCATAAGCTCCTCACGTAAAATATTCCACTGACAGTTAATAAGCTTGATCTTTCTTTTATGAAACAAGACTGGAGTCTGGTTAAAAAGGCAAATATCACTTCAAAAATTATATGATCATATACATTCTTAAAATTATAAAACATACTTTAATATTGTATACTTAAAGCATTATATCAGTTGAGTTTACAATCTTCTATAAAATAGCAAAGAGTTTTATCTATCCAATAAAAACAGCATCTGGATTACTTGCCAAATTCTCAAATTTCATTAAACTAGATAGAGCATATAGAATTTCATTGCTATGCATTCATAGAAAATCATATTCATTAAAAAACAGTGCATGCTAAATAATATATACATAGTAATTAAATACAAAACATGAATTTCCTAAGGATTTCTAAAAATTTGCTAAATTATCATGGAATACTATTGACTTTTTGCTTGCTTGTTTTATTTTCAAACAACATTTTTATTAAATACAGTAATATTTTGCATTCACAGAATCATTATCAATAGTTTCAGTAATCCACAGTTTAAAAAGTATTAAATGAAAAAAGAAAATTACAAATTCATAAATTTCCTAAGCATTTTCATTTGTATGAGCACCTTCCTAAATAATTTCTCAATCAATAAGTTCCTCAGCCTTATATACTTAAGTAGTATATGATTGCTCGCTTGCGCTCTCTCTCTCTCTCATTTTCACTTCTGATCAACATTTATGAATAATTTCTGAAAATTAATATGATGATTGAATAGTGTTTTGTTCTTTTATGCCAGATGTTCTCCACCATAAAACCATGATTTTTTTTATAGTGCATTTGTAATTTGTCAAAATCTCATTTATTCATATTATTCAATCAATTCACTAATTACCCTATCATTAACAAAGTTTTTATTTTAAGTTATGTAAAGCTCTATCATTTTCATCATTTGATATTGATGGACTATATTTTCCAGCTCTTTGATTATTTGGTCAAGAGTCTAGCTCCATTTATATGGACATCTATATCAATCTTAATATGAACTGTTTATTATTATTCTATTTCATCTTTAAATGTTGAAAATATTGACTGTCACTTTCTGCTAATGTTCCCAATCATTTTATAGACTTCAAATGATTGGTAGTCTCCATAATACTTCTCAATATCTTTGCACTGGTTTTCCATACATTTAACATTATTAGTTATATTTGTAATTAATTTATTTATTGTTTTTCTCAAAAAGATCTCTTAGGATCTTCAATATTCTTTTCTTGTGCACCAATTTCAATGTCTTTGTTGTCATATCTTTTCTAACTTCCCTTCATGAGGAATGATTTTCTGCATAGTTTTGTCAAAAACTTCCATCAATCTGTTTTTTTTTTTATTATTATTTTAAAAATCTTGTTTAAATTTTTAACTAGAATTCAAACAGTGCACAAAATACTATAATCTTCAATAAATTCCCTTGCTTTTGAAACCCTTATTTTAAATTTTGTATAAATTTCTCTTAATGTTAGCTATTATCAGATTATACTCTAAAAGTAGACCTATATCTTAGAAATTTTGATGCTATTATACTATGATATCCATCTTTTTTATCAGTATTAAATCAATTGTATTTATAACTTTGCCATCACAAAAGCATTCCTATTTTTGACAATTTTTCTGTTGAAGATCCTCTATTACAGGTCACCAATTCCTTTTTTTACTAGTAAATTTTAATATCCCCCTCCCCCACATTTATATCTTTTAATATGATCAAGTTCAACCACAAGCCCAAAATTCATGGAACAATATATTAGCGTAACAATCATTTATAAAAGGATATATAGAATATAAGTAAAAAATTTAAATTAGATTCCTGTTTATTTTTGGATAAGCATAGTCACTCCAAATAGTTCTATATTTATTGATCCAACTCCAATAAAAACTGATTCTATAAAATCCAGCTAATTGATCTTACATGAAACAAATTTCTTGCACCATAATTCTGTTGAAAAGTTTTGACAAAAAAAAAAAAAATCATCTTGTCTTAAGGCCTGCAATTAATGAAACTGTATTTTGCACTAGCATTAATTTGAATGTACAAAATAGTTTTTAACACATTTTCTGTGGAACTTATTTTTTATATATATTTGGAGGAATATATCACAGGATTGATGATTATTATAAAAGGGTTTATTTGAGTGTACCTATCACATTTCTCATAGTAGTATTTTATTGTATAAAAAAATTGGTTGAGCACTTTTCTTCTAAATAAAAGCACATTTATTCAGCAATAAAATATGAATGTATTATTAAACTATTATAAAACATGTGTAGTGGGAAAAAATCATGCAATAAAATTTTGCATTTTATGATTTTTAATTACAATTGTTAAAAAAAATTATTGAATCACACTTCATAAAATAAATTAATAGTTGTGAGAGGTTTTTTTTTAAGACTTTTAAAAAGTTTTAGAGAAAGTCCTTTTTTAGTTCATTTTGAAAGGCCTTTTTCAATTAGAGTAATACAAACGTAGATCTAAATCCAGCCTGTCTGAGATTAGATTATTTTTAGCTATTGGTAAGAGTCTTGATAAGACTATTTTATTTTTATAGTTATATCTATTCTTCCTAAGAGTTTGGAGGATAGACAATAATAATTTTGGTTGATACATTTTGGAACTGCTATTATATTTCTTAAATTAAGATTGTTGTACTTTCACTTTTTTATTTGAAAATTTTCAGATCAATTCTGTATGGATAATATAAGTGAATAGTTTTATAATGCTTTAGTAATATATTATTTATAATTTAAACACTTTCTGGCTTGAAATATGCACAAATAAAAAAAAAAAAATTCAAGCTCATCAATATGTATTAATTTTATCAATTTTAAGTGAGAAAAAAAGAGAACTATAGTTCAGCTTTAATGCTTCTAAAAATCACGAACGCAAAATGTTGATCAAATCAAATTCGGTTATACCAGTGATAATTATACATAAACTTATCTCATCAAATTGTTTTTTCCCAAAAAACTGACTACTTTTTTTTTCTTTCACTATCAAATGATTTTATAAATTTATCAACAATTTATAAGTGCTTTGATACACAATAACTGATTGAATATGATATTGTTTATATTATTCCAATCTGAAATAGATTGCTTCCATCATCCATGAAAGAATGTGCACTTTGATGAATTTCATAAATTAATATCAAGTTTGTTAAATATTTAATAAGACATTTATATTAAATCTAGTCAACTTCCATCAAATACTGCATCAGAAATAAATGGCTTTCACCAATGGATATGTTGAATTTCAAAAATAGCAAGACTTGATTTACATTAGTTGTGCGGAGTGGAAACTACTAACAGAATAATATTCAATAATGGACTACTTTTTATTGAAAAAAATGCAAATAAAAAAATCATCTCTTTGCCTTTATCTATTTAAAATAGAATATTGATCAATGTTTTGGAATGTTAAGATATTTGAGCCATTCAGTCTAAAAACTGAGAATTTACTTTTATCATTACACCCAAAAGTCTACTAGTGAAATTGAAATCACTGGTATATAAAAAATAAAAAACCTAAAATTAGGGTCAATTTGAATTGTAAGATTAGTAAACACAGAACATAAAAACATTATACTAATAGTGATTGCCCTATCATTAGAACAAAATAATATTTGCTTT
>JAQFVV010000416.1:377425-432425 GCA_028023455.1 Epiperipatus broadwayi | reverse complement strand
GTATCTGCAATGTTTTTAGCTCCTAACTCTTTTATAAGAAAAACCCTATTTTATTTAAGAGTAAGAATGCAATTAATTTTTGTAAAATAATGGAGAACACAATAAACTATCGAATTAAAATGCTTCTAATTACACTAAATTTGATTATATAATATTTACAATAATTCAGTTAATAAACAAACAATATTTATTGATCTACTGTCTAATATTATATATATACAAAAGTTAATAAAACAAACAGTACTTATTGATTTACTGTCTAGTATTATATACCATACTAGATACAGATAAAATAGTAATTTGAAATAGAAGTCCCTAGTTAGCTTGGTGACCTACAGGAGCCAAGATGCTGGGAAGAAATGTACTCTTCTGATTTTCTTCCGGTGCTTCAACTGGCTTTCAAATAAAGAAAAAGCACTTTCTGATGTGCCACAGTTTTTATCCTTTTCACTTCTTTTGTCATTTCTGAAGTATTTTAGCTAATGTGAAGGTTACAGGTGGTGCGTTTATTGTCAGTCCCATTAGATCCATTTCCACTTCGTAAATTTAATTACAGTTAGCATCTTTATATTTCTTTTAACAAACAGTTTCCATTTGTGAATGATTTTTATTTTTAATAAAACATTTTAAATAAGATACAATCATTTCAATATATAAATTTCATTTAGAGATTTTTATTTTTCAAACAATACTTTTAACGAAACTACAATCATTTCAATATATATTTCATTCCTCCCCTTACTGCAAAAATAGGTTACTTTGTTATATGTTCTTCTAATTTCTTCAGCATTCACCTTTGTCTTTGGGGTCTCAGTGATCTATGTTCCATTTGTGGCTGAGTTTGTTTGTTTTGTTGTTACTTCTTGCTGGATTTTCACAATTTCATCAGATTTCATCTTCCCTGATTCACTGTAATTTTCAACCGAAGTAATTATTTTTGCCAATACTAGCTCAACTATTTCTTGTTTTTACACCAGAGTTATTTGTTTTGATTTACTTTTATTTTTGGGCTTGCTACTTCATCTGTATGATATCAGTGAGCATGGTTCAAGTGTCTTTGATACTCTGTATTATTATCTGTTTGCACTTTTATTATTCGCATGAACAGTTTACCTGCAATTATCCCTTCTATACATTACTTTCAAATCCCATACCCAAACTTTCTCACCTATTATTTATTTATCTTCTCTATCACCATATTTCCTAGTGTTCATCCAGTTTTGAAATTATCATTGATCATTTGGTTCACAATTTTCTGCCCATCAATAATTCCACCACAGATTTTTCTAAAACCATTAATGGCATGAAATGCTGATGCAACGCTGCAAAATACAAAGCTTCCTGCATATTAGCATTATTAATTTTCTTAAGAGCTCTTGTTGAATGGTGTTTTCTGCTATACTGTTTAATTCAGGATAAAGAGCTGTATAGACATATATGATGACTATTTATGAAATGTAACTATGTGGAGTAATACCTGTACCACTATCAGAAATAATTATTTCCAGTAATTCATGACATGAAAATATTCAGGTCCTGTATTATTTCTGCCATATTTTTTACTATGTGATACTATGAACATTTAGGGTATGTATCTATATGTATAATGAGTATCTTTCCATTGAAAAGTCTTGCACGGCTCAAATAGTCTTTGCCAAGGCTAAGTTGCTGAAGGTCATGCTACATATGTTTAGTTTGCATATTCTTTTGATTACATGCTGAGCACTTCTTTATATATATCTCTATGTCAATTGTCATATTAGGCCACTATACATATCTAAGCTTTAATACTTTTATGCATATACTGCCCAGATGTCCTTCATGCAACAACTTTAAGACTCTTTGTTTCACCATGGATGGTCCCCTCCCCCCTCTCCCTCCCCCTCTCTCTCTCCCCCTCCCTCTCCCTCTCTCTCTCACACACACACACATATCAGAACACAGCCTTTGTTGACAGATACATTTTGCTGATTCATCCAAAGAGCGGGAAAACTGCATTGAGGTTTCATAGTTGACCAGTCTTTAAATTATCCAACTTATAAATAGCTGGTAACCTTTATTGGCCCATGTCCACTTTGCAACAGTATTGCTATTCAGTATTTCTGACTCTAAAATATCTATATAATTTACTTCTCTTTCATCATTATGTGGTTCATCTTCATCTGGATTTCTAGATAGGTGCATCCGCATGTGAACTTTCTTTCCTTTTTCTATATATCAGTTGAAAATCATATGCTAATAGCATATTTCTCCATCTCAACATACATGTACTCAAATGATTTGGAGCTAGCTTATCACTCGCTAATATTCTTTACTCAATGGTTTGTGATTGATTTCGACTGACCAAAAATATGCTGATGATTTTTTTTAAACCAAACATAATACCCAAAGCTTATTTATCATTCTGGTTGTAGTTTCTCTTGGCTTTTGAAAGGGTTCTAGATGCATAAGCTATAGGTCATTCCCCGTTGTAACAAAGATGTCATACAACTGTTCACAATTCCTATTCTAAAGCATTAGTCATTAATTGTACTTCTAGATTATTACCAAAATGAACTAGCAATTTTTTTAGACAATACAAGGGATTTGTTTGTATAAATTTTTGTGAATTTGTAATCAAATTCCACATTTCTGATTTTTCTTTAATAACTCTTACAATGGTTTAGCTACTATTGCCTTATTTTGCAAAAAAGGCTAAAAATAATTTTTCAGACCTAAATACACCTGGAGTTAATTCTGGGCTTGATCGTATTTTTTACAGCTCATCCTTTCTCACATGATGAACATTTATTCTTGTTTAAAATTACATCCCCCAGAACCTATAATTCCGTTGTATTCCAAACACTTTTCTACACATTTAATTTGAATTTCTCTAATTTATCACATACTTTAAAATCTTTCTCATAACATTTCTTTGGAATCAGTTGATACAAAAATATCATCAAAGTAAGGAATTACATCCTCTAACCCCTGTAGTAATCAATTTTTCCTTGAAAAATATTCGATGTCATAGTAATCTCGAACGACGGCCAATTACATTTAAATAACCCAGAAGTTAAAGTTAATATTTCTGCCAATTTATTTATAAGTGGTATTTGATGGATAGTGGAGTATTGAATGTCTTTATCAAAATTTTATTTAAATTTTCAAAATACATCCAACTATTAATAATAGCACACAGGTTAGTATATGCACAATGTTTTGAGAGGTATTATTCCCCTCTACTTCAGGTGTTGCTGGCCTGATGTGTGACAGTACTAGCATGGGAATTGAACCTGGGCCCTTAGATTCTTTGAATATTGAATTTTAAGGTAATTCAGGATGGCTCAGTTGGTTAGAGCATTACCTTAAAATTTAATACTCAAAAAATCTAAAGTCCAGGTTCAATTCCCATGCTAGTACTGTAACAGCTGAAGAAGATGGAAATAATACCTCTCAAAACATCGTGAATATACTAATCTGTGTGCTTGAATGTATCTGGAATATTTAAATAAAGTTAAATTTTTCTAAAGACATTCAATACTCATATTAGATGATGGAAATAATCCAACATATAAATACAACAATAAGAACTTATTGGTGCATAAATATGAATTATTTGTACTTGATATCTTCCATTAAGTCAAATATACTAATCTTATGTCTGATACATCATCAATCTCCATGATGTTGTTCATCTGTTTATTTATAATAAACTCTACTCCACCTGTGCATCTAATATTTAAATCGTCTTAATTCTTCCAAATCCTGCAATATTCCTTCATTTTAAAATTATCTGCAGTTGTAAGTATCATTAAATTAAAGCCTAGGTCTACAATAAGGGAATCCTTAGCACCCTCTGCCTTTGTCCACAAATGTTTGGCTTTACAGCCTCATGGGAATAAGGGCTAAAATTTAGTTTTATCTGTAAAGTTCATTCACACACCTTCATTCTGCCTTCAAAGAAACTCAATCTGACATTTCACTTAAGAGCTATTGGGCAACTGAGAAGAAAAACAAAATGTTTCTTGATCTTAAACTCAGAAATAAATAATAAACTCAACACATTGGCTGACGCCTGTTGGTGAGTTGTCCATCCATATTCCTATACTATATGAATAATCATATAGTAACACAAACTGCAACAAGAACATGCTCGTTTTCTTTAGGCTTCCAAGAAGAATCAAAAGATCTCGTTTCAGTTAATAGCAAACTCCTTTTAGCAGCCATTATTATTATTATCAAGATTTAAATGTACAATCGTGTTATAAATTTTCATTTTAAACGTCATTAGACAATTATAAAATATTTAAAACTTCATAAATAAAGTTCTCAAAATAAAATAAAAAAATTAATATGAAAATACAGATATACATAAAGCATCTTTTTAAAAAAAAATCAGCAGGAGACAGTGAATAAAAAAGATTGAGTTTCTTAAGGCAAATTAATTAAATAATGATTGATTAGCAGGTGCACTTTGCTTTTTTGTAAGTAATACTCAAATATCTCCCCCTTATCTTTCAGTTATACTAAAAACCATTCAACTAATAAGAAATGCATACATTAATTATATTAACTTGTAAAAAGTATTGTATCATATTAAAAAAATGATATTTAATATCTTTTAAATATTTGTAACTTAATTAAAAAAATTGTTTTTAAATTGTAAAAGAATATTGCTTGATAAAAAAAAAAACTTGGATATATAAACAATTAATATATTCTCTGTCAAATATATATAGTAATATCCCCCCCCCCCGGAGCAAGTAACAATTATAAAAAGAATTTACAAATTTACTTCGAAAATAATAAGTTAATTTGCTCAAGTATGATCGATTCATATTCAAAGTACATTGTAAAATTTAATTATATCAACATATTTATCACTATAATGGTGGATGATCTATCACATTATTATTACATACTTTAATAGATATCTATGCGCCACATAGATAATTACCTGTATGGACCGTCAAAAACAAATATCAAATTTTTAATTTAATTCCAATAAATGAGTGAAAACTTTTTATGTATAATTTATGCATCTTAATAAAGTGAGAACTTTTATTAAATTATTATGCAGCTTTAAATTTATGGTGCCAAAAAAAATTATGCTAAGGAGATGAAAGCAATAACAAACTACCACTGATAATAATAAAGCATTATACCACTTGATTATAATACTCTGATTTTCTCCAAATAAAATACTTTAAAGTAATATTTTACTGTCAAAGAAAGTTTATGTCAAGCGTTGGTGGCCTAGTGGTTGTTCCGGGTTCGCTCCCGGCTGACGCTTTGACATATAAAAAAAAAGTTTATCATTTTTGTATTTTCATATAATTTAACCTAGCATATCAATATTCAGTAATTAAGGTTAGCATGATCAGAAGATTTATTTTCTATAAGAAATGAATGCAGCTAATTTTAAAAAATTAACAAATACTATAAATAATACAACCCAAATAGAAAAATATAGTGTAATTTAAACTATATTAAAAATGGCAGCAATGAAGTCTGCTACAACAAATACTTCAATAATGATCAAAAGTGGCAAACATTATTATCAAATTACTGTGAAGTCACAATATCTGGTATATTTTTTAAGCTTTCCCAACATACATCATGCATCATGCATCATGAATAATGGCTCACATTTTGAATACAGCAGAATATATAACACAAATGCTTTTTTATATAAATAGAGTAAGCATATATAAATTAAGATTTAGTATAAACAAAATAAATAATATAATTATTAATAATAAATTGACGGAACATATTTACTTCAAGTATTCATATGTATCCTCATTCAAAAAATAGAAATGATAAAAGAACCTATTGTACCATATCTATTTAAATAAAATGAATAGCAAACCCCTAAATTTCATCACCATTAAATATATTCAGGGTGATATTATTTTTTTTAATAACATTTTTTTTCTTATTTAAACATAATTATGGTTTTATTTCCAGCAGACTATCTTCTCTAGTTCTTTTGATATTTTTTAATCTGTATCAACTTTACAAATGTTCTTAAAGTTCATAAAACTTTTAAAATAACACTAAGAAAACATTTTATGTGAAATACTGTACATCATATTTTCAAAAAATAACAATATGAAAAATATAATATATGTATTTTCATCATAAGATAAAGGAATATTATTAACCAGCAATAGATACATTGTTATATTACATAGATGCTATAAGCAGTATCTCATACTACTCCTAAAAGTATTCATTTGATATAAATATTTCAAATTTGATTTTTTTTTAATTATAAGCATTTTTTATAATGTGTATTAAAATGATTGTATAAAAAATGTTAAAATATAGCTAAAAAAAATTGCAACAATGAACAAATAAAATTAATTTGTTTCATTGGATTCAATTAATTGCTTTTTAGTAATCAATTATTATAATGAAATAAATTTGTTTTTTTATTACTGTTGGTATTAATAACAAGAAGTTTTATATTTGTTTAAAAACTAGCAAAAAAATAATCATATGAAAAAGATGAAAAAATTATAACCATTTAGACTACAAGCAGTATGAAGGAACATAAAATTTAAATTACACAAACTAAATTCAAACTAATTTGAATTTTGAAAAATTGATATTTTGGAAGGTACAGAAAGGGACATCTATTCATTTTTTTAAATAATATAAATGTAAAGTAGTTAAAAATTGATAATAGTATAATATAGAAGTTGTAGCATTGCAGATTAAGAAACTGATTATGTATATGCTCGAGAACAGAAAGATCGCTACTGCAATATCATAGAATTTATTACATTTATTTTTGTTGTTGTTTTTTCTTGTTTATTTGTAGGAATTTTTTTGGATAATATATAATTGAAGTATTTCCGTTTCACTATATATAAATCTTATTTGCTAATTTAATTCATTTAACTTTTTATTAGTACCTTTAACAATAAAAATACTCAACATACTTTGTATATTTTTTAAATTATTCTACTACATTGTGATCCTGAAAAGCAATCAAAATGGTGACTACTATTATTGTCAAAAAAAATCCAAATGGAAAAATGAAAAAAACTGTCAAAAATCTAAGTGCTAAATTCAACAAACACAAAGCTATGATAAAAGCCATTAGTTATTATGCATGACCATTGAGATGTTTCAAAATCTTTTGTTTCAGTATTGTGAAATCATAATTCACATATCTTCTGAGTTTGCTTTTATTAAGAAAAAATAATTGTTTTTTTATATGCATTAGATTTATACTTTTGAAGTTCATTTATAGTTTTCACTAATGGAAAAATTAAATTTATATTTTTCAAATTTATGAATAAAGTTTATATTAGGCACTTATGTTTTCAGTACTGTGACTGAAGTTTACATCACATCATTTGTAGCAAACTGAAACAATTTCAAATTTTCAAAATGCCACCTGTGAATTTTATAATTATTTTAATTTATTTTTTTATGAAAGGGTTATTTATGATTTTTTTAAATGTGTAAGATCTTTTTTTTTATGTCTTTCAAAATTTGATTATAGTTTTTATTAAGGAAAGGCTATGATTTTCAAATTTTCATTTAAAATTAGAATAAAACAGCTTTCATTAAATTAGCCAATTTATTTCCTGTATAATAACAATCAAATGAATGTTTCCAATACTGTGATTAGAGATTAGATCTTTTCAATATGTAACAAACTGAAGTAATATCAGATCTGTAAAATACCATCTATAAATTTTGTAATTATTTCAATTTATTGACTTTAAAATAAAATTTATACTTTTTATGTATGTAAAGATTTAACTATGCTTTTATTATACAAAGTTTAATTATAATATTTACTTAGAGATTGTTTATGCCATATGCATTTATACGTACAATATAAAAGTTTAACCAATTAATTTTATTTTCTTATTTTTATTTTGTATTATATTTTTCATACTTCAATGGATTGCATTGGGTAATAAGCATTTTAGAGGTGAATTACCTCTAAATAAATGTATTTCAGTATATGTTAAAACAATAGATCATATAACAAACAAGCTTCTGGAAATAATTATGTTCATTGAAGCAGACTATACTATAATATTTCTAAAAATTCTATTGTAAGAACAGTATGTTTAATAACAGTAAGTTCATTAGAAATGTAAAGCAATAGACTGTGCATGAACATGATAAAAATATTTTTATATAAAGTTAAACAATAAACTAAAAAGAGATGAATAAAGCTCAGAAATTTAGAATGAAAGAATAAAAATACAAGGTTTAAGATAAAGTAGAATCAAAAATATTAGTCATATTCAAGTTGTTATTAAAACCAAGATAGATCTGTACAAAAAAAAATTATTGAATCAAAACTAAGATATAATAAAATAATATTTTATTATTGTCATTTCAAAAAAAAATTTGATAGAAAAAAATGTAATAAACTGTGCAATAAACGGAAAAATAAACTCCTAACAAAATCGCTTTTTTGCACTTTCTACAATGCTATAGCTAATATTCTTCATGAGACATATAAAATATAATTGTATTACATTATTTCTTGCATATTTATTTAAGCATACAATAAATTTATTTTGATACTTTTATATATGCATACAAATAAACACACGCACACATTTTCTATTACTTATATATTATTTTATTATTTTAAATATAATTTTTTTTTAAATTATTTAATACCTATTTAACAAAATATTTATTATATAAATACTAAATCTGTGTTTATATATATATATACTATCATTATTCCAAAATACATAAATTCAAACTCTTTTATTTTTTTGATCATTTGTAGATCACATAAAAATAAATGCAGACTACAAATAGTTCATATACAAATGAAAAAGCAGATTTGCTAAAAAAATCTATTAAAATCTGTATGCTATTTGATTACATGTAATACAGAAATATTCTCAAGTATACCTGACATATAAAAACAAAAATCTTTTAATTCTAAGTTAAAAAATCATTTCTATTAATTTAAAAAATGAAATAAAAATATATAGCAATATATAATATCAAATTGTTATTTTATGAGCCATCACAGAAAAAAAAATGTCAATTTTCTATCTGAACATAAATTTATCTTTAAGATATATAAAATTTTGAATTGATTCTATATTCCAGAAACAAACAAAAAAATCATAATTCTATCTTAAAAGTCATTTTCAATAATAAATAAAATGCAATGTCAAATTGCCAATTTTTGCTACATCAAGTTAAAAAACAACAACATATAATCAGTTTTCTATCCAAATATTTTTATAAAAAATTAAATTTATCTTTAAAACCCTATCTATATTAAAAATTTATTATCAATAACAAATAAAAGATAATATGTGGAATAACTTCTGTCAAATTGTTACCATCAACTTCTATGTGAAAATTTCAATTTTTTTGCAGTATTTTTTAAAAGAAACTGATTTTCTACAAAAAATAATTTTTAAAAAAATGACAAAAATGTTTACAATTTTAATGACCGCATAATGTATCAGTCACTAAAAGTAACATAATGTGGCCAAGCAATAACTTTAACACACTTTTTAGAATAGATTGTGACTTACCCATAAAAGTATCAATGTGTATTTATTTACAATTTTAACAGCCAAAATCAAAACATTCGTGATTATGTACCAAACATTCACTTCCAAAAAAAAAATAATAGTGACAGTTTTCATCCTTGTGCAAGATTACGTAACTGTAATTCAATGTAAAAAATATATTCTCGCAACTTTTCCTTTTTATAAGAAGTTAAGCTGTTAAAAAGTTATGTCAATTTATTTATTTATTCTCATCACTATATTAAATATAAAATCAAAATGTTTGAATTTCTATGCTAAACAATTATCTTTAAAACATAAACAGAAAAAATATTTTCATAAAACAGTCATTTTTTTGCTTCATTAAAAATTTAAATTTTCATTATGAATTTTTTAACATTTAGCAATGTACAATTTCATGTAAGATAAATATAAGTGCATAAAAAAATTAAATGTTTTTCTTTACTTTTTTTTTTTTAAGAAATAAATATATTTATTAAGATTATGAATTAAACTTTTTAAATATTTTTTTATTAACATTTTACAATATACAAAAATGACATAATTTTTATAATAATATAGTATTCAGATTTCTATACTAGTGCAAATTTATTTATTTTTTGTGGAATATTCACTTGTAAGTTATACTTAAATTATGCTAATACATTACAATTTATTGATATAATTATAGGTTTATATTTGAATGATTTTACATTTCCTGAATCCAAATTCAAGTTTGAACCCAGATTTTGGGATAAATGGTAGTTTAGCTGTATATAAAAATATTGAAATAATTTTATTATAAGTTATTGAAATTAAACAAGAAATAAAATAATATAATTCTATTTTATAGACAATCAAAAATGTCAGATAATTTAATTTAAAAAAACATTGTGAAAAATATAAAAAATAAAAAAAATGAAGAAGTATCAATCATGAATAAATTCTAAAGTTAGACAATGTTAAAGTTTTACCTTTGGTTTAGCACACAATCCAAAATCAATTAATTTCAAGTTTTGATCTTCATCCAACAATAAGTTTTCCTTAAAAAAATAATATAAATTATTTTTCTGACAATAGTTCTAAATTTTTTTAAATAATATATTTTATTATATTTACATTTGCAAAATATTTTTTATTAAATGACAATTGTTTTAACTTCATAAGCATTGCATACAATTACTAATTATATAAACTAAATAGCAAACATCACTTATAATCAAAAACAGTAAGTCACTATCATAAATATTTAATTTAAAAATATTTATGATTTAGAAAATAATTACTAAAAATAGAGGAGCAATTTAACTTTTTCTTATCGAGAATATGAAAAATATAAAAGTTGTACCTAAAATTAATTTCATGAATTCAAAATCATATGCATACAAAAACAAACCTACTATGATTAATCAAAATATATTCCAGCAAATAATTTATTATCAAGATTCTTTCTAAAAATACCAAAAAATTCTAAAAAACAATTTTTTTATATAAACATCAGGTAAAATTATAATTAAAGAATATATTAAAAAAATCTAAAAAAAAAAAAAAAAAAAGATAAATAAGTATAAAAGCATTTAAAAAAAACACACACACTAAATATACGAAACTTAAAAATATATAATTTAAAGAGGGAATACACTATTTCTAATAAATGTTAGAGAATTATTATTCTAATTTTCTTTAAAAAGATTTATATTTATAATTTTAATTCATGTTATAATAGATATCATGCATTAAATTAAATAAAAAATAGACAACATTCCCCCCAATAAAATTACCTTTTTAGAATAATAGCACAACAAAAATGGTCTTATAAGTATGCTTGTTTAAATCATGAAAATAAAAGATTATTTATTCAGAAATTATTTTAAATTAAAATATGCAAGCTATATACTTTTCTTAAAATAAAAAAAAAACTAGAAATATTAACGCCATTTCTTCTTTGTGAATCCAGTTATACAATGTTTCCCTCATCAAATGTGAATTCCAAGTTTTGTTCACTCATGTATTTTTGTAATAATTTTCTTAGTTTTCTTCAATTTACAAAAATTAAGTCTCTTTTTAAACACAAGTAGACTAATATTATGACCCAAAGATAATTTTTGATCATCCTCAATCAGTTTATTATTTCTTGGAAACATTCTTAACACAATCAATCTGCTTAATTTTGAAGTTATATTATAAACTTTAATAAGTAATTTTTAAGTTATATAAAATCATAATAATGATAATGAAAAAAAAAGATACATTAAAGTATTTTTTTTCTTTTCTATGCCCAAACTTTGCCCAAATTTTGTAACTATTTGTACAAATGTCTGTAGCATTTTTTTTTCAATATGTTTTTGACAGTATATTCCCTATTTGGAAAACATATAGATATTAATAAAAAGTATACTAATAAAGCTTAGAATGCATTTTACTCAATCACACCCAATTTAGATAAACATATATATCTACACAATGCCAAAAATGTTATATAATGATCACAAATGTTCTAGAATTATAAAACTATTGACTCATAAGTAAAAAGAAGAAAAATCTTTTTTTTTAAGTGCATCTTAACTTGTAGATTAAAATGACCCTATATATTCATATTTTGTTCAATTTAAAATCTATATCAAATATATGAAATTTAATTATGCTTAACGTAATTAAAATAAGTAATAATCATTTAGGTATTTATTTAAAAACGATTGGTATGAATAGATGCATGCTAAAAAATGCATGATATAGTAATTTTTTTACTAAATATACCTGAGTAATTTACAAATAATAAAATAAAAATATTGTTGCCATAAAATTAAACATAATGATATTGATTAAGTAGTGTTTTCAATTTTTTTTTTTACCAAACCATTATAAAAATTTATGAAGACTGAATAATTTTAAAATGAAAAAAATTAACAAAACAAAAGGGAGATTAAATAATAAATTGAAGTAAAAAATAAAATTACTTCACTTTTTTTTTCTTCTCTGTATCCAGAAAAGAAGATATTTTTTTATATAATTGATCTGTTATTATTTTTAAGTAGGCAGATAACTAAAAATATACATTTAATTGAAAGTAAAAAAATAAAAATACAAAAATTCATTTGTTTATTATGTGCCTTTAACATGCTTTTAGCATTCTCATAATTTTTCATATCTCCGATTTTTAATGTTTCTAAAACTGTCATAGTCTGCTTTTTTCTAGCTTATAAACAAAATTTACAATATAAAAATGTTCTTAATAAAAATTAAAAAAACAGCCATTTCAATATTTTTTTATATTCTATCAAAACTTACATAACGATTTATTAAGTGCTAAAAAATAAATTGATTATATTATCATTATGATACAATAGTAATATCCTTTTTCACAAGATATTAAATAAAACATTTTTAACATCATTTGAAATGCTTTTAATTTGCAAAAGCTGTTATAAAAACTTTAAGTGGATTTGCAAACAAAACATAAAAATTATTTAGGACAATTAAAAAAGTACAATGGGAAAAAGAAGTTATAAATGAAATTAAAAAAAAAAAATAGAGAAAATTACCCTAACTTGGTATGGATTACTTTCAAATTTATTTCTTAAACAAGTGACAAGATCAAATTTAAAAATCTAAAAAAAAAAATATCTTTTTTTTTTTGATATGTCAAATGCATATAATTCAGAAAGAGAAGCTAAGTAATTTAAACTTGGATCTGCACACTGTATATAATAATAATGTCTCAACTTTAAAAAAACAAATATATTGCAGATTTTTGTAGCTATCAATACAAAATGCTTAGACAAACATATACTGAAAAAAATATATACATCAAATACTTATAAAACTGAAATCTTAAATGGAATAGATATTTCTATTGCCTGTAGAAATTATCCAGTAAACATCATCTAAGCATTATCAAAAATATGAAATATACCACAGAATGCTACAATGTGTGCATTGCTGTCAACATATAAAAAAATAAAATATATATTTAAAATGTAAACAATTTATACAAGAACTTCAAAATCATATACTTCATTTTTATTAATATAAATCTGACATTAATTAATGGATATTTACTATCCTATTTGCTACCTTTAAATTAAAGTTAACAATTTTAAATCTATAATCAATTTTTTATTTTAAAAATAAAATTATTTATAGATAAAATAGAAATCAATATGTTGAAAAAAAAATGTTCCTATTACAGAATGATTAAAACAACTTAATAGTTTGAATGTTCAACACCAAAATTTATATTTTTGTTTTATTCATGTTTTACTACTTCATTCTTAAATTTTTCATATTAAATTAGAATTAAACCTTAGTTAAATCAGCTTCAATCTTTGCAAATTTGTGTTGTGATTTGGATAATTTTCTTTTATATTAATAGAATGTTGATATAATGGTACATATGTTAACAATAATATAAAAAGCTATTTAAATTTATAATTATTCAATCCTTTTCTATATCATATGAATATAAGCAGTTACTAAATTTTAAAGAAAACGAATTAAATTCTCCATATTTCTTTAAAATCTTTCAACAAATTGTTTATTAATAATTTATTGTTTTAATAAGAATGTTTATATAACTCATTTCTGAATCATCAGTTTATTTCTTTTAATTTTAAAAATATTTTAATGACTAGTTCTACTCTTTTTAAAATAAATTTCCAATCAAAAGTATTTTTCATGTCTATGAACAACTTCGATACTTATCCAATATATTTTATAGGCTTAATGAATTTAAATAAAATAATAAATTTGTTTTTAAAAAAATAATTTAGAAAGCTATTTATGGTACAATTTTTCATTCTTTTTTTGTGAATTTATAGTGTATATGAACACAGACTTTCAGATGACCCATCACTCTCCACTCTATCTAACACTGATACACTCAAGCACATATATGCTGAAAAGGTAAATAATCACCAATATACGTATTTCATGCAAAACCAGAAATCATCAGTTGGTCCAGATTATCATCTCCCACACATATATACTATAAGTGCTCAGGTATATATTAAGACAGACAATCACCAATAATCAATGAACAGAAAATCAACAGTTATACTATACACAAATTCCCATAACATTTTGTAATAAATCATGTTTAAAATAAATTTACTATTTTCATTACTATTTTATATTACCAAATTTCTTGATGTGAAATGTAATTATTTGTAATGCAGGTTTACCTTAATAATGAAAAAACCAACCATGTGTTGTTACAGAATAAATTTCACATATATTGATATTTATCCTTGCAAAAGGGTTTTAACAGATGATATATACTTATACAATATTGTATTTATATTTTTTCTAAATTTTCTAATTTTTTACTATTACTTCATAGATATTTAACAGATGCAATATTTGAAAAACAGCCAACAGCCAGTCTTGTAGCAGAATTAAGATATACTCTAAATATTTTATTATTCATCAATTTATTTTTTAACTAAACAGCTATATCTAAACCAATTTTTAACAAATTTTAATTTATTTTGATTTACTAATGAATTTAAATTCTATTATTTTATTTTTGATGTTTTGTAAGAATGAATATTATTATTTTATTTTCATATGCAAACTTTTCTAGAAAATAAGCTGATTGCAAAAAAAAAAAAAAAACTTTTTTATGAATGTTTTACTACTAAATGTTTTGTCCATGATTAAAATTTTCATTTAATATATTCTGCAATTTATAGTTGTTCTTATTGGTCCATTTGTATTATTAATTGTTTGCTCAATAATTTTCTTCATTTGAAAAATAATAAATTATGATTAGTTTCAAAATAAATACAAAATACACCTAGTTTTGTCCAATAATTTTGAGAACTTCATATCTAGAGTCTTTTTTTACTTGTGATAACTTTAATTCATATTTATTTTACTGTCTTCTTTTTATAATTTAAAACAACAACAATAATGGTATGTAAATTAAATCTTCATAAATAAATTTTGATGGAATAGTAAAAGCCTTCACTTAATATATTAAAGCAGAACTTCTTTTTCATAATAGTTACCATAACTGTATGTGCAAGGTAAAACAAAACAACCTTTAAAATAACGTATTACAAAAAAGGCTAGTCCAATATTATCACTATCTTCCACAAGGATCAGTAAAATAAAAAATATTATTCCCTAAACTAATCAACTGCTGATCAATGAGAGTTTTAGAAGTTTTCTATCCACATTAATCTATCTCAAAATAGCTAAATACCCATATATATATATATATATATATATATATATATATATATATATATATATATATATATATATATATATATATATATATATATATATATATATATATATATATAATAAATCAAATTAACTTTAAAATCAAATTGAAAGTTGGTACTTTTATGTTAAAGCATAATCACAAATGTTTTAAATTAATAATTAAAACATAATGCTATGCATGGCTTCATTAACATTAATTTTCTTTAAAAATGTTTGATATTGCTAATACTTAAAAAAATTATTTTATTTTAGAAATTTTTAGTTTAACTTGCTTAGATAAGAACTTAAAAAAAAAAAACATTTATTCATAATTTCATTTTGACAATATTTGAGTGAGATTTTTTTTTTTTCTTGTAATAAAAGAGAATGAATGTAATGTATAATAAACATATATAGAATTAGAATACATTCCAAAAACCACTTGAAATAGAAGCACGTGTTCTAACAATTTGTACTCTAAAGACCAATAATATTTTAAAAAATATTAATATAAAAAAAAAAAAAACAATTTGTACATTTTTAGACCATTCTAAAAATTATAGAATATATTAGTTAATTGCTCAGGAGATCATGTGACATAGCAACAATATGATAGGTTGAACAAAAATGTTATAAAACTCACTTGGAATGTTATATTTTACTTTAATTGTGTTATTTTTTTATTTTAATTAAGTGAGATTCAGTCTACGAATCTTTAACTCTAGAGTCCATCACTTTACAAAGTACTAAAAAACATAGGGTATAGATATCAAATAATAATGAATAATTTATAACATCATAAAATACCAAAAGCAAAATTAAATACTCTACTAACAAAGCAATATGTCTGGCTAAATGTTATTTTTTATTTTAGTTAAATGAGATTCATTCTATGAATCTTTAACTCTAGAGTCCATCACTTTACTATGTACTAAAAATCACAGGGTACAAAAATCAAATAATAATGAATAATTCATAACATTATAAAATACTAAAAGCCAGAATTAAGATACCTTATTAACAAAACAATATGCCTGACTAAATGTATATACCAGTTAGTCTTTTTAATATTTTATTTTGTAGTGCAATCACAAACAAAATAAGAGTGGCAATGTCATCAGGAAAAATGATATGTTTAAATAAATTATTTTTATAAATTAAAAAATACATATGGTAAGCATTTTTCTAATAACACTATAAAATAAAATATTTTATTTATTTATTTATTACAATTTTCCTGCCAAAAATAAATATACAACCTCCTATTCAAATGATTTTTTAATAATAAATAAAAATCATATTAATCATCCAAAATGTTCATTTACATGTTTCAATTGTCATAATAGAAATTAATTTGTAATATCAAATTGTTTATTCCATACCAAGTATGATAATATTTTTTCAGATTACATTATTTAAAGAAAACAGTCTCTCAGTATATGTTTAATGTCCAGAAGTTTTGAAAGAATTTTTTTCAATAGTAAAATTTAGCTTTTGTGCCTGCATTTTACAAAAAGACACAGTGATTATTAATTATTCATAACTTTTTAATAAATTTTTATTATTTAAAAAAATAATAATTCTTTCAAATTTGTCCATTATCTTCTAAATTTAAAAAAAAGTTGCTTGTATGCCTCTACCTGAATCAGATCATTCAATATAAAATATCAAATAACGAAAGTGTTTCATATTCTGATCAATTTTCATTATTTAATTTTTGAGTCATATATTTTTACTAATTATATTTGATTGTTACTATTCCAAATTAAATTTGTCATGAAAAAAAAATAGAAAAATTAGAAAAAAAAATTTACACAAAGGTTTATGGTTGAACAGAGAGGTATGGCAATTGGAAATCAGAAGATATCATACAAAATTGTGTTTCATTTTAATCTTTTGATTTAGACTGATGATAAATATTCATATAATCTAAGTGAAAAAAAAAAACCACAAACTAATTTAACAAAATTTTAAATAAAATTTAAAAAATTGATTGAAAGTTTTATAAAGATTTAAAAACTTATGCCTAAGTCAAATTTTTAAAAAATTGGTATTTACTTATATAATAAGAAATTTTAAAAATGTTTCCATCTATTCATTTTAAAGTAGAACTACTTATTGTTTAAACTTGAATAAGATTTACTGCAAGTATGTAAACAAACCATATGTTAAGCATGCTTATCCTAAAGCTGCTTAAATAATATATTTTTAAAAAAACTGGAAATGATATGATTCTGAATTTCAATAATAATTTTTTTACAGAAATTATAATCTTTTATTAAATACATAAATTTTGAGCTGAGAATAAATAAAAAAAAGCAGAAATTTGTTAAGATCTTTGCCTAAAAATATGTGGAGAAAATGAAGTAATAATATTCCTGAGTAGTTTGTCATTCCCTAACAAAATTTACTCTAGAATCTCACTATATTAGAACTAAATATTTTCCAAACTTTAATGAGTTTTTTATATCATTACTTTACAAAGCAACCTTGAAAAAAATAAGAAAAAGGTTAACAATTTCACTGAAACCAATAATAATGTGAAGAATATATCAGAATAACTTAAAACTTTCATTAATATGTTCACTCTTAAAATGTCATTTAGACATTACTACAAATTTCAATCAAACATAGGTATACAATTGTCCATATTGCAAAATATCTCAACTATTTTATTGCAAAACATCTAAACTATTTTAAGAAATAAGTTGTAAACTACCAAAAATGAAGGTGATGTTACAAATAAATAATTAGAACTTTTTAAAATACTTTAGGGGGGGGGGGGATACTTTGACTGACATACTTTCAATTAGAATTAGAAACTACACTTTGGAAGTGCAAAAATAAAAAAAATAAAAAAAATGTATTAATGAAATATAACTAAATAAAAATAATAAAAGATGAATTGAAATGATTTACACTGGAAAAAAAGATGAAATTGAGAAAACGTATCTTATAACACGATATTATATTCTGAAATATAAAAACATTCTTTGAAAAAATATGTATCTAAGCTTATAATGAAATGCTTTTTTAAAACGTTAGAATAAAAATTGTATGATAAGAAATTTGTAGCAAGTGGAAATTTTTCCTAAAAATTATGATGGTGCTGGTAGCGGCGGCGGTGGTGGTAGTAGTAGTAGTAGTAGTAGTAGTAAAAATAATAAGTAATGTGAGCCTGTTCAGATATCAAAAACAAGATGCCGTTCATGTGTCTGAGTTCAAATAGCAAAAAACGACAGAAAATATACAAATTTTGCAACAAAAAAAAAAACAGAAAATAAAATGGAAATTAAATCCCAAGCAATAGAAGTGAGTATAAATACAAAATATAGAATAATTAAGCCAATTCACCAAAGAACTAATTATTTGGTATTAAAAAAATGTGGTGACAACTCAAGTCAAATGACAAGGTGGTTGGTGCCAACCTACGCCAAGGTTGCCAAGTCTGATGCAGAAACAATCAACGTAAAGCATAATTTAAATTCACCTCAAACAACTAGATTTAGAAAAGCAAACCAAAAAGATATCAGTAATCTTAACTTAAAAACCAATTAGAACCAAGACCCTCCCCCTACACATTGGACTGCAGAAAAGCTATATATAGTCAATATTAATTTCAATAACACAATTTCCAAAAAAAAAAATTCTCATCTAAATCAATTGTTTTAACAGCCACAGACAAAAATCACACATTACACAAATTCCCTGAATCATTGCTATACAAGGCGCTATTACATGCGGAATGTGGTACATAGTGTTATGTATTGGTGATCATCCTAAATCATGCTACTTGGCAGTCTGATTTTTCAATGAATACCAAAGGGCCCAATTTCAGACCCAAGTTAAAACATTAGGAAACTGCATTGGTGGTGGTCAATAAAGACTCACAATACTACAATCACGGTTATAATAAAGAACACATATTTTGGATATAATATGCAAGACTTCCAATACATGATAGAACCATTTGGCAAAGTTGTAAATTTAAATCCAATGTACCTAAAAGACACATCCACACCTGTATATAGCAACAACTTCGAATTTTAAGATAAACCTAAACAATGTGAATCCAGAAAATATACCTACGCAAATTATTGATCAGAAGATCATGCTTTCTGTCTACATAAGAGGATTAAGATCTCAATGCTACTCCTGTGGAGTGTTGCCATCTGGCAATACACTGCAATGTGAACCAGATTATGCAAAATCAGACAATGGATAACCAACCTATACAACACTCACAAAGAACAAATAATGAAATTACATCACAATGATGATGAGATAAACAAAAACTCCAAAAGCAATCAACATCAACAATTAAAAAAACAAATCAACCCAAAAATGCTAATACAAACCTAGAAGTGCTGGACATATCAATCCAAAAACAAATAAAAAACAAACAAGCAAGATGGCATGAGTCAGATAACCTTAAATAATCCACCAAAAGCGACTGATAAAACTCTCAACATTTCCAATAAAAACAATAATAAATCAAAAGCAGACAGCAATACAATAAATAACACAGATCACCATACCAAACTGGTACACTTATAATAAAGAACAATACATCAACACATATAACAGAAACAATCACTCCATGCCTTCCTCAGATAAAAGAAATGGTGCCCAGAGCAAAAAGATGGCCAGATCGCCCTCCAAAGAAAAATCGACGAACAAAGAAAGCTAAAACAGAAGAATTCAATCAAGGAAATAATATGGTCCATATAGACCATACTTTTGATTCAACTAATGAAGATATAGAATTAAACTATGATAATGATCAGGAACTACCCCTAACACCCTACCAACACACAGAGATAACCCCACCCAGCTTGCATAAATTTGACGAAAGTCAAGACAGCTGCATTTAATGTAAGGGGGTTGAATTCGATTTCCAAGATCAACCAACTAAAACAATGATTTAAAACAATAGTTGTATTAATTGAACCTAAAGTCTATGCTGGCTCTCAAACAGACCCAACAAGACATCTACACAAAGAGGGGTTTTGTGCATACTCCAGAGACTCATCAAAACCACCCAACACCACATACTTGGATTAATTAAAATTAAAGTCTATGCTGGCTATCAAACAGATGCAACAAGATACGATTTTGTACATGCTTGAGACTCATCAAAATCCTCTGGGGGCCCTGGACTCCTCATTACATCAAATTGTCCATTCACTACATTCAGGTTAATATTTATAAATTCACACTTGTTAATAGTGACCTTCCAACATCGAATTGTGACAATCAATATAATTTTTGTATATATACCACAGTGGCCTAGCACAATTACAAATATAATAACCAATATTAATTCGCTACTTACAACCATAACAAATCCAACCATAATAATTCAAGACTGCAATATAACATATAAAAACTTCATTACACAGTGGCTGCATCAAATTTGTATGCCACAAATGAATGTTGAGGGTTTCCTACAAAACAATGCAGTAACAATCCACAACGGCAGCATCATTGATTGACCTCTGTTTCTATTTGCCAATGTAACATCATAATGAGCCTTGTGCTCACCCCATTCTTGGACCATTCAGCTGCAAACAATAACCATCAACTTTGCACAAATTCAAACATTGGTACTTCCACTAACCAAAATAATAAGAGTACGACTTCCAGTGACGATCCCTGAATTTTATTCTCGAAGACTTACATTATGCTTAATAAAATCCAAAACAGGCACCTTAACCCTGTATAGAAATATCTAGAATTCATTAACATAATCTTTTAATATTGACCATATCACAGGGAAGAACCCACCACTCTCCAGACTACTAGCAACTTGCTGATGAGTTTCATAAGCAAATTCTTATGATAAAACCTTTACACCATACTAAGAAATACATATATAAACTCACACAAACATATAACAATACAAGCAACACTTTAAAAAGTACCTTAAAAATGTCTTATTTAACAGCACCCCTGGACCAGATGCTACATAAAATGGGCACTAGGACATCCACTCAATATCAGAGTCCCAATGGCTTTCCAAGCAAATAAAACCACATACGCCAGACATAACATGGTATTGCCTATCTACTCATACTTTAGACAAAAACTTTAAACAAACCAACAATTTAAACTTCCCCCCAACCTATTTGGAACACCAGAAACAACAACTCCATTCAACACAATTGAGTTTGCAATAAAGCGGGCAATCATTTCAAACACATGACCATCCAGGAAGCCCCAACATCCCTCAGTTTGTCTTAATGCATCTCAATCAATTTACAGCTCAATATCTCTGTTACCTAGCAAATTATTTATCACAAAAAATACAACCCAAGTAAGGAATATACCCAATTGCAATGGCGCCTTTCAACAAAAAAACAATGTCTGCTCAATACACATGGGACTGCTGCCAATTAAAATCATTGACAAAATCATCAAAGAAAAAATGGAACTACACATAATGCTGCTAATCTCCAAAATACAATTCACAAAGAAAAACTCACCAACAATCCAAGCAACCCTAATCTTCAAGGCAGTCCTAAACTCAATATGAGGGAAGAAAAAATTAACACCAATAGCAGTCCAACTTGACATCGAAGAAGCCTTTGACTCAATTGATATTCATATAATTATTGACATGCTTTCAAGTGCCACAATACTAAACACTCAACTATATTTACTATCAAATCTGCTCTTAAGACATGAAACACATAACACTCAATGGCAGAAATTCCCCATCATTCATCCCCACACAGACCATTTCACAAGAACCACGACTCAGCTTACTACTATTGACATTATACATCAACCCCCTTCTGCAAAAGATCCAGCAAACATTCACAGGTATCCCAATACCAAACATTTCACAACACATTGCATGCATTGCATACATGGATGATATAACTGTCTTTTTATCCAAAAAGAAACACTTACCCAGATTGCAAAAAATTCTACAAGAATACACAAATTGAAATTTAATGCAAGCAAAACCAGCATCTGGTCATTATTTTTTACCAGTAAACCATGTACAAACACATACCAAGCTAAACCAAGTGCTTTTCTTGATTTCCCATTTCAACTGGGGGTCATAAGAATGAGATGTAATATACAAAACAAAATAAAAGATGAAGCTCAGCAGATCACAAACTCTTTATCAAAGACATATTTCAATATACTCAAAAGTGTAACTGATAAACCAGCTCATCATCACTAAAATTATATACTATCTGCCTATCAAACCTTTCTCCAAGGCATTTAAATCCAAAATCAGATTCTTATGATGCAGAAAGATGGTTGTGATCTCAACCAAGCCTCAATTGATCGCTTGCGAGAAATAGTCTTGGTCTACATGATAAAAACATCTTTTATATACAAAAATTAAAAAACCTGTTAACTGCCACTTTAAAGCAGTATCCACAACTAAAATGCCTATTTCAAATCACACCAACAGACAAACCATCTCCACAACATTTATACCTATCATCAATCATTTACCAACATAGAACAATCAACCAAATACCTGAACAATATTCAAGAAAATACACTTTCTGGCAGATTTATACCCTCATGCACCAAAAGCAACTCATCAATGATCTTCCCACAATGCTAGAAGTAAATAATAAAAAGCTAATCCATAATTTTAAAAATTGATCACTGGAGTACAAGTTTTTTGACTTTATCATCAACATCAACCCTTATGCCATGCCAACAACATATTTCCTCTATCACAAGAGAAAGTATATCACAATTGACCCATTTTGTGGACTCTGCCACCATATAGAAGAAACACAACAACACCTATTCTATCAATGCATAGCAGTAGAAGAGATCATAAAAGTGTGTTACACATAGACAGCCTAATACCTCAATAAAAAATTATCAGTGGATATCAAGAAAAATCAATCCTGAAAATAAGGGCGGCAACATTTATACTCTATGCATTCTGGTGCACACGATGTACATTTATAATGGGAAACAACATAGAACAGCATCCTCCACCTTCCAAAGCAAGCTAGCACAGTTAAGAATCAGAGACAACATATAGCACATCCAGATATATATGCAGCCACCTGGTAACTACTAAAACAACAATCAGCACTATAACCAACTAAACCAGTATGCAAAGGACAATCCATAGATCCAACAAGGACAATCCATATATCTAACAAAAATTAGATGGGACTAGCACAAAGGACTTATGAGCTGTATGAAACAAATACTGAAAGTGGTATAATGAACCAATCAGCCATTTTTCTGAAAATTGTAATCCCCCTAAATAGACTTTCTGACTAAACCAGCCAAAGAACAATGGATATAAAAATGTGTATGAAAACTTACCTAGATGTATGTAAATACTTTTGACACAATAAAGTTCCTTTTTGAACAACAACAACAATGATGATGATGATGATGATAATAATAATAATAATAATAGATAGGTTTGTCCCATATAAAAACAATTTAAGAGAAGATAGAAAAACATCATAAAGCAGCTTACAGAGCATTGTTTTCATGACTCCAATATTTGATTGGCATTTTTGGTTGCAGATCTTTAAATATTAATCTTCTAATTTATTTTCTTATGTATTGCCAACAAACAATATACTTGTCTTAAAGTTACTTTCCCTGCACTGCAATTTTTAAAAATTTTTGAAGTTCCTTGCACATGTTCTTGCAGCTGAATTTTGATCTATTTCTTTGATCAATTTAACCAAAATTATTTATTTAGAATGTAATTATCACATACTTTCTGACATATCATTTTGCCTTAATATTCTTTATGGGATATTATTGCCATAATGAATAGAAACAAGACATACTGCAAGTCTTCACATTTTCCACTTGATCTTGCTACTTGATGTTTATAATTTGTCCAAGGCAATGTAGATGAAGATGCTTAATCTGTTCTCTTGGCTTAGTTATGCAGTACAGTTTTCATATATAAGAATTTTAAATACATATGTTAAATATTCATGATCTTGGTTTTTAATGTGACTTTTATGGTAAATTATATTCAAAATATTCAACATTACTTTTAAGTAAAAAAACATTATCAACAAATAGATCATCAGAAAACATAAGGTCCTTGATTATAATTTGTCTTATTTTTGGTTTGTACCTAATTTTCTGCCAAATTAAATGATGTTATCAGTTTTAATGTAAATAAAAACTTCACCATTGCTGCTTATAATTTCCATAAGTAAAAAAAAATTCTAATAGGATTTTTTTATTCTTGCTTGATTCAAAGCCATGATAGGTTGAATAGTGAGTAAATAAAATTGGTATAAATAAAGATATTGCTATGGGTAACCCAATGCAGAGCACAAAAAAGCAAGAAAATTATATCTTTGATCTCACGAAAAGAAAGAGGGTAAAGGTTACTATGTATTATGTTTACATGTTTCAGCAGCATTGGCAAATTTGATAGCATCCATAACTCTCTAGCACTATGCAAAGCTGCTAATTTTAGAATTCTTGAAATTTTCTATGAATATTATGTTTAAGCAACCATTATAGAATCTATATTGTGATTCAGAATATATAAACTCATCAAGTTACTGTATCAGTATATTAGAATAATTTATGCAAAACAATATTTCTCATACTTCAAAAAAATAGATATGCTAATAAGTATATTAGAATAATTTATGCAAAACAATATTTCTCATACTTCAAAAAAAGAGATATACAAATAATAATTGCAGTCAATATTTATTGTTGTAATTTTAATCCAGCCATAAATTTGGAATGTCATTATTATTTAGCACTTCAATAAGAATGCATAGAGATATGGCAAAAATAGTTCCTTAATCTTTTTAAAGACTTCAACAAGAATCATGCTTTACCAATTTTCTTTTTTCTTGGAAAGAATATCAATAGCATCAGAAAGGATAGACTCATTATCTAATTCAGAAATATCTATAAATTGAAATATAAATTGATCTAATTCGTTTATCACAATATAGCTATGAACAATGTTTATTTCATCTTATCAAGTTATTTTTATCTAGCAATATAGGGATTACAATTCTTAGATGACAATGTCATCAGAGATGATGATAGTGCATTTTATCCAATTCTATCCTTATTTAAAAAATTTACTTTGGTCAATGAACAATATATTGTGTTTTGTGTGTGGCAACAGAAAGGAGTTTGTTGTTAACAGAAAAGAGACCTTTTATTTCCTATTTGAGCTTTAAAAAAATGACCAGGAAAAATTCCTAATGTCAACTCGATACATTCTTTTCATTGTAACTGGTATTACTATATAATTATTCAAATAGTATATAAATATGATTGAGCTGCTAATCAATAAATATCAGCCAAAGAACACGAATTGTCATTACATTTTGGATTTGTAGTTTATAAAAAGTTATTTGATTCTATGAACATTTTTACAAAATATTTATCAAAAAGCAATACCAATTATTAAATTATATAGTGATATTAAGATAATTAAGAATGGAAAAGGGTTGATGACAAGGTAATTCCACATGACTAAAACTTTTTACAATAGGTTTACAAAAACTATTTTGTATATTAAAGGAGTAAAAGTAAATGGAAAGTATTTATTAGATTTTGCAGATGATGTGATTCATTTTTGAAAATAAGGTTTCAAAGCTTCAGAAAATGTTACAAGAGTGATTAGATAAAAGTAAGAAAGTACGACTAAAGATAAATGTTAAAAAGACTAAAGTGATGTCCAATGGATGTTCTCAGAAGAAGAAAATAAAGATCGATAGTGATGAATTAGAAAAAGTTAGTTAGTTACAAACACCTTGACTAGATTATTAATAGAAATGAAAATATAATGAATGAAATTAATCACAGAATTAAACTTGGATGGAGAACTTTTGACAGAAATAATTTAATAATAAAAAAAAATATTCCTATGTGTTTGAAAAGAAAGAATTTTAATGTATGTGATTTACCAATTATTACTTATCACTTAACATAAGAGTCATATTGAGAATTCAGATCACTCAACAAAGTATTGAGATATGTGGATGAGAAAACAAACAAATATTATTGACATTATTGAAAAAATTAAGAGACTGAAATAGAGCTGGACTGGACGTATTGCTAGAAGTGATGATACTAGATGGGAAAATGAATTCTGAAAATGGATCTCAAGAAATTGTAAAAGACATTAAAAAAGGCCACCTGTGATAAAGATTAATGAACTATGAAAGTTTGCTGGTGTGGTGTAGAGAAGAAAGGCTAAAGATTAAAGGAACTGTATTAAACTTGAAAAAGATTTTCTCTCGGCAATAATGATTGAAAATGATGATGATGATGATGATGATGACTTTGTAAAGTTTTTAAATCCCACTCTGTAGAATTTAATTATGTTCATGTACACAATAATTTATTTATTCCAAACTTTCATTTGCAACATGCATTATAAATGCTTCTTATATTATATATCAATCAGTAAGACTATCAAAAGATGTTAACACGTAAACATTACTACACAAGTATTATATTAACAATCATTCTATAAATTGAAATATATTACTTTTCCTATCAAAATGGATACTGTTCAATCATTATTTTCTTAATGTTTGTACGAATTAAATCCTACACTATGAAAAAAAAAATATTGACAAATGAAAGACACACTTCTGAGGTCGTATATAATTACTTTTTCAATATTTTTTTTTTAATGTTTATAAAAAAAATAACAAGCAGCAATTGTGTTGTTAATTGTACAATTCATACATATATATAAAAAAGTAAAAAACAAAGTTAAAATTCATTTAGACATATGGTTTGTGTAATATAAATGAAAAAAAAAATTGAATACTGATAAAAAAAAAAAAAATGCAGCTAAACAACACATCATTGAATATTCATAAATACTAGTAAGAGTATCACATGTCACGTCGGCATCTAACAAACTGAAGATAAATCTTTCACACTGGGTGGCTTGTGAGCCTATCTCCACCAGAACGATCTAATAAACATTTGAGAATTACTAAATATATGATCAACATATGGCTGTAGAAAAGTTAGCTTTAAAAAAAAAAATCCATTTACTGATGCATATTTTTCAAATAATTTAATTTTTTTACAAGAATGTATTATATTTTTTTAATTAAAAAAATAATAATAAAGATTGTTCGGGGAAAAAATAATAAAATCAACCCTCGAAATTGGGGGAAAGCGGTATAAAAATAAAACATCGTGCATCAGAAATGAACTAACATTTATTAAATAAAATATGATTATACATCTACATACACAGATTGATGTGCGTGCTTGCACCCAAAAGCAGACGATCAATCAACTCATCAAATCGCTATAACCAAACTCATGTTTGGACTTATTTTATTAATTTTACTAAATTCTACTATTAATAAAATTGTAATATAATAACCTTCTTTCTCCTAAACTTTTTAATATACAATTAATTATTACTATGAGAAATACTATCATCGCAATTCAAATAGCTACTTATCCTTTCATTTATTCCTCCATAAAATGAGATGCATTTCAGAAAATATATAAAAAGCCATTAACAAAATTAGACTCTTCAATAGCTCAAAATATAGATCTTACTGTATGTTAAACTAATAAATCCACCAAAAACAGTACAATTAATATGCAAAAAAAAATGAGCTTTATGTGAGATATAAAAAAAAAAAAAATCTCATAAACAACAATAGACATTGGAGTCTCATAAGTAGGTTGAGACGCCTCATCTGTTTGAAAAAATAAAATTTAACAATCACTGACTTAAATACCTGCAGCAAATGCATCTATCTTCTAGCTAGAATGAAATTAAACAAGTTTCATAAAATCATAAGTGGATCTCTCTCCTAGTTGGAAACTTGGTAATGATAATGAAGAAGAATCAATCTTTAAATAAAAGAAACAGACAAGCCAAATAACTCAAGTCCTATCATTTATGAATGTATAAATACTTATATACATATTCATATCTTATTTTAAACATTCCATTAAAGGATAAAAGTCTTTTCACAGATATATAGATGATTATTCCAATCTGAAACAACATATATCAGAAATCTTTCATCTGATTGTTACAAAAAGTAAAAAAATATATATATAATAATCATGCTAAAACATCTACATTTATTTAATATAAGACAAATTATTACGTAAATAATTAAAAATATTTTTTTTCTAAAATGATGACAATAGTATATCTTAAGAAATTAGATTGATCCCATTTAATATATCCAAGTACCAGAACAATTGGACAATTATCCACAAATAGATTATGTCTATGTATACTGTATATATTATGTGTATACATACCTATTGAGTTAAATTACTATGTAAGTTAATGAGTGGTGAAGATTTAAGTGTTTGATTGAGTAGTACTGATAGTTTGCAAGACAATGAAAAAAACAATAAACATTTAATCTGATTAATTGAAAAATTTAGTGGCAAAATATCACTTCACTCAAAATCCTATGAATATTATGAAAAAAGAAGTAATTTCAAAATATTATAGTTGTTTCATTTGTACAACAAAATATTATAGACCTAAAACAATTAGACTTACATAGCGACTAAATAAGAGACATACACACTTGTTTTAATATAATGTATTTTAATAAAAAAGAGTACATATTAATTTTTAATGATTTTGTGAATTAAAAACAAATGTAAATTTTGATAATGAAAACAGATATAGTAAATATTTATACATGAATTGATAATTGTTTGACTAGAGATTTAAATAAATAACTGAATTGAGATATTGGATATTGGTGAGTAAAATCATTTAGGCAGGTAATCACACATCTCTCAAGTAAAAAGTATTAAATGACAAACAAACATTTACATTTTAAAGGATTAATAAATAGCTGTGTGTTAAGACAAAATATTATTTCAGAAATCTCTTGAAATTTTACCCTTAAAAATATAATGAAGTGATTTAATGAATATGACTTATGGTCAGACATTTAAAAAAATATTTCAAAAACTATTTAATTAATAATTTGGTAAGCGCATGCATACTCATTACCTAAGTAGTATATATAAAGGCTATAACCTTAAGACTGTGCCTAGATGCGACAGTAGGGACCTCTACAAATCTTAACACAAGATTAACGACTTTAAAAGACAAGAGTGCTACTCTTACCTTCGACCTACTTTTTAACTATATAGGCGAATCTAAAGCATTTTGATTTAAGAGTGGGAAGTTATTCACTACTTCACTGATTAAGTCCACAATTTCTATACAAGCTAACATAGACAAAATCTTTCGATTTACAGCGAGTCAGTGTAAAACTCTTATAATTAGAAATCTATTAAGACAATTTAAAGTGGTAATTAATAATTTGTTGAGTGCATACTCATTACCTAAGTAATACATATTAAGGCTATTTATTATGCGCCTAGATGCGAAAGTAGAAACCTCTACAAATCTTAACACAAGATTAACGACATTAAAAGACATGAGCGACCACTCTTATCTTTGACCTACTTTTTAATTATATAGGTGAACATTTTGATTTGAGAGCGTGAAGCTATTAACTACTTCACTGATTAAATCCACAATTTCTATACAAGCTAACATACACATCTGGGTGTATAGTCTTAAGGTTATAGCCTTAATATATATTACTTAGGTAATGAGTATGCACTTAACAAATTATTAATTACGACTTTGTTTTAAAAGATTTCTAATTATAAGAGCTTTACACTGACTAGGTGTAAATCAAAAGATTTTGCGTACATTAGCTTTAATTGGATTGAAGCTTGTCCATTAAAGTATGAAGATTGGCTATCTTAATATAAACTGGCATTGATTGTATATATGGGCAGAGTTAATAATCTGGACCAACGGACGAGTGCTGGTTTAGCATGAAATATGTATATTGATGATTATTTATCTTTTCGACATGTGTGTGATTAAGGGTGTCAGCACTATGAGATAGCATGGATAGTTGAGGGTTGGGAGTGAGTCTGAGTTCAAATCCTTATATATTACATTTTGGAGTGCAGGTATAAAAAAGTCTGTACTGTCAAAAAAAATTCATATATTTAATTAAATTTTTTAAATACTTTTTTCTAATTAACATTTTTTTTACATACATAGTATTCCATGTATACCTATATAAATGTAAATTATATGTAAATGTATTAAAATTATTATTCCCTAGATAATTAAATTGCTTTTATAGTAAAATATTTACATTTAATATGTTTAAATTTCCTGCAATCTGCAAATATTTTAAAGATATTGTGTGTGCATAAAGTAAAGAAAGTGTATTGCTGAATTATAATCTCTTAATATAGTAAAATCAGTAAACTGTATTATATAATGTACCCTTACCATCAAGTTGATATACGACTAGCTCAGATAAAATGATTATGCTCGGATAAAATACATATAATCTTAATATAAGGCTTGCATTAAAAAGAATCTAGGGATGGAATCTCTGGCCTGACTGTGGATCTGCAAGAAACTAATATTGGAATTTCTTCCATGGATGGCTTGCGATCCAGAACATCAAAAGCAAAAGCTGGTATATGTCCTCTTAGCAGAACGAATAGTTGCTGAATGCATGATGACACATTCAAAACTCATCACCAATTGCCCAATAGATACCCAATAATTATCTGTTAAAGTAATGTCTCATGAGGCTCAATATAGCGGGGCTGAATTCCCTGAATAGAGTGGATGCATTGGCCAAACAATTTAAGCAATACTCGCCACATATTGTATGTCTCTCTGAGACCAAATTGCACCAATTTTCAAACTCCACAATCCCAAGTCTCCTTGGCAATCTACGATATTTTCAACACTCGGTTTCGCCTTCATCTGTTGCTGGAGTGACAATCTTAATCTCCAATAGTAGCCCATTTGAATCTTTTTAAAATTAACTATATAAACCCACATATAATTATTGCCACCTTATTCCACAAAGCCTTCACTTTAAACAATTTATGTTTACCACTACCAAAATGAATTACTAATTCAACAGATAATCCAACAGATTAACATCACAACTGCTTCAACCCTTATCCAATAATTTTCCTTGGGGACTTTAACACCTCGTACCAGGAATTTACAGCCAAATATATACATCGTCTCACAGATTCATGAGTGGAGAGAGCTTCTTCCCTCCGAATGCCTTCTCCTTCTATACAAGGAGGTATACCTCTCTCATAGACCTAATCCACTATACACCTGATTTACATTTCCTGATCAACCCCTCACTCTAACCTATAGTTTTTTCCAACCACTTGGCATTATCCATTAAACTATCTCTAAATCTTGAATCATGCAATATTCCTGGTCTGAGTACAACCACAAGAATCCTTCTCAAGTCCACATTGCCTGAAGCCATTGTCTCTGAGGCATACATATATTTTCAGAAGATTCATATCCTGTCTTTGCCACTGGCCGATGCCTGGTTTGCCTTCATCCATATTTTAATGTCATTGATCTCAAACTATACATTATGTAATAAAGGGCCATCTTCACTCCTGATGGAACTTGAATCACTCAACAACACCCTTAAAAATCTTCCCCTTTATACAATCCCTATAGAATCCATCATCGACCTGAAATCCCAATACAAAAATAAACAGTTGGTTTTGGCAGAGTATCTCTATCAAAAAATCAAAAATTTTCTTGAGTCAGCCACACAATTGGTCCAGGGACTATATTAGGTGGGCTCTGGGCCATATAGACAAGAAACCCACTCCATCTATTATGGTTGGAATTAACCTTTATTGAGGATTTAACATGCTTCTAAAAAAATTTCCGTTCTTCAAGGAAAAGTTTTCCACCCATGTATCTGAATCCAAACAGGACTCAACTTGGGATTCTTCACCCTCTGACCATGGCATTTCGGAAAGAGATATTCTACCTAAGTTAACCTCAATGACAAAAAAGGACCCATCGGAGTTCCATGCAATTACGTTTCCTACTGCTACACCTATCTAAATTTCTCAGTTCCAATCATGTACAACTTAATCACTTTTATTCCGATATCCATGATATCGGTGGTCTTTATCCCATAGCAATGGTGCCATTTCTAAAGTGCAACATAATTCCTTCTCCGCTGTAGAATCTGTGGCTCATCTCTATGACCCCACTGATAAGTCAAGGTGATTGAATCTATTATCAAAAACAAAACTCAAAACAAGATTCTTCCCCTTTATTTCACAATATCAATTTGCGAAAAAAGGCAGCTCAACCACAAATGCTATCAATCTTTAAAATCATTTCTGACCACATCAGATCCTCCAGGCAATCTAGATCGGTGGTCGTGCAGCTCGACATTTCACCTGCCTTTGAATCTATCTAACACAATACCCTTTTAAACTTACTTTTAAACTTACTTGGTGAACATGATATTTCTACTGGAATCATAAATATTATTAGAAACATCCTCTACAATCGTGAAGTGAGAATCTCACTAATTGGGAAGTTTTCTCCCTCATTCTACACCACATCCTAAATTCCACAGGGCTCTCCTCTGGGTGCCCTGTTTTTCATCACTTATCTCAACCCTCTGCTTCTTCAAATTGAGAGATCTTATCCTGGGATTCATATCCAATTTTAAATACATCAATTCATCACATCACCTATATGGATGAGTTAGCCATTTTCCTTCCATCAAAAAAATTAATTCCTAGACTTTTATCAATACTTGAAAAATTCTCTGATCAATACCGCCTCCATTTTAATATGGCCAAAGTCATCTGCCTGGTATATATATTTGGGTAAGAACCTTCCAGGACCATTTTCAGCGAAGCCTCAGAACTTCTTGGGCTTCCCTATATTTAAATTCGCTTCTGCTGATCTATCCAAGGAAAGCTACTTCAATCCACACAGAGAATCACATCATCTCTATCCAAAGTTTACATGTCCATGTTCACCAAGTCCTCCCTTACCAATGTACTAATATTCCCTAGATTATCCTATTTCATCCCAGTAGTCAATTTTACCAAAGTCTTCATCAGGAAGATACACAAGATGGGCACTGATCTGATTAGAGGGGGCAAAAGTGCAACCATAAGCTTAAGAAATCTACAGAAACCCACAAAACTCAATGGATTATCCCTATATTCCATAGATACTTTTATATTTCAACATTCCTCCAATTCTTTCTACAGAATGTGTCTGCAGTATCTCAAATACTCATCCTCCAGAGAGGTCACTCCCACAGATAAGCCTCCTCTTATTGGGACTGATTGGCTGGCAACCCTCACATGTCTTATCTCCAAACATACTATGGTTCCTAACAAATTGTCCTCAATGAAAATCAAGTTCTGGTACGCATACTACATCTTTAATCCTGATGTTTCTGCAGGATCAACTCTCCTCAGGCTTAACAACCATCTGCTAATCAAGAAATTTAAGTGATGGTACCCTGAACCCAAATATTTTTGATTTCCTGATAAATATTAATGCCTTGCGTAATAAACACTTTCTGGTGCATCACCGAGGATTCTCAAACATAGAATCCACTTGCTCTCTATGCCTCAGAGAGGATACACTTCTCTTCATCTCCTCTGCCACTGTGTTTCCCTTCACCCCTACAGAGTCCTTATAACCTCCATGTTAAATAACAATACGCCTGCTCTGTCGACTCTCATTGACAATATACTATGTGGATCCATCCCGGAGATACGATTATCAATATGTGTACTGTTTTCACAGTGGTACATGCAGTGCTGGCTCACCTTTAATCATGTACTGGAATGTCCGCTCGAGCTCTATATTAACAAAATGAAAAAAAATTGGAAAAAAGATCAAAATTTGGCCCCCTCTTACATCTACAATTCTACATGGAGATTATTGATTTGGCTCCCAAAAGCTGATCCCTTTCAATCCTGAATAGAAAGCTCCTGCTGTGAAGAGTGATTTGAGGCTGAATGGCCTGCATCCCTTTGTGATGACTCATCTTGCGCTGCATGATTATTGCCCAGACCCTGAGTTTTATGGAAGTAACCTCCAATATGAAGGGTCAATTTGATCGACATGGACAAAGGATTAGATCTATTATTGAACTGTATGAGATATGCAAGTGTGATCATCTATCAACAAGATACTATTCCAAACTCGTTCCTTGCTAATATGCTTCATATTACTCCTATTAGCTGGTGTCAATACTGAGCTTTCATCCCCTTGATTATAATGAAATATAGTCTATGTTTAACTGTTATCATGTGTTGTAATCAAATTTCTGAATAAAAATTCTATATTTTATAAAAAAAAAAAAATCTTAATATAATCAATAATAAAGATATCCTATGATAATATCTACTATTTAACTAGCTCTAATTGATTAATAAATAATAAATGGTTCGGTTTATGAAAAATTAAATAAATAAAATATTGATAAATCATGAAACAACTAAGTGAAGAACAAGCAATAAAGAATTAATTGAGCCAATATCCCAGAGTATACAATCTTAATGACATAAAAATACTACCCCCTATTTCAATAATAAATTCATAGAATTCTTAAGATTTTAAAATAATAACAATCAATTTAGTATAATGTTACTAAATAAATTCTAATCTCTTTATTGAAATAATACAATTATAATGATCTCAGGTTCTTTAAAATAAATCTAATCAATTTATAATCTTCTGTAGTCAAGTATGACAAGGGATTTTGTATCATCCTCAACTATACCTAACTAATAACAATAATAATAATAATAATAATATTCGATAAATAATTAATCTTATCCACTGTTCAATTTTATGATGACTAACAGCAATATTAATAACAATGAGTAATACAATTCTTTTATTTCTCATGTGGCATCTTAAATAGAATATGTGGCATAATCTGATACAATCTGAAAATATGCGGCAACAAACAATGTTAAAATTCAATGCAATAAATCATGCAATTAATTATAACCATAATAATAAATATTAATGCAAAAGGAAATTTCTCAAATATATTATATTCTGAATCATTATGATTTCTTAAAATAAATAATTATATCAGTACTGTGCAAATATTATGTTTATTTTGGTATCTGTCAATCATGTATTTGTAATGGTGAACAAATCAACATAACACAAAGTTTTATAAAAACAAGTTTAACAAACTTTATTATCCTATACATTTAACAAAAACTATATACACTATTTACATTTATCTTTAATAAAACCTAATAAATATAAAGCTACTTTAGATAAATTAGGTTAAATCTTTCCACATCATAAAAATACAATAAATCAACAAGTAGATAAGCGTTTACTCCAACTTATGTACTATTATGGCAAATTTATTTAAAATGTATTACAAATTTAAGACTACTCTTATAATCTAATAAAATATCTATTAAGTAAACATATCCAGACCATATGGTTTTCATCATAAGTGTACATAAAAATATATATAAAATATGAAATACTTAAATAATAATCATTAAAATATGCTCAAATATTTTTACAATAAATCAATTAAACTTATCTAATATAATAGTGTTAGTGTTATTTAAAATTTTTTTTATTGGTTCATTTGATAAATAAATTGACTTTAATAAAATAATAATATTGGTGTTCTTTTACATATTTTGCTTGGTACTACTCTCTAAATAAAAATCCTTATATTAGTATTTCATGTATGTTTAAAATATAAAATATTATTCACAAAATACAAGCATTCATTCTATTTTGTGTTGTTCATTTTGGATGTTTTATTTTTTTTTAAATATGCATTAACACGTAAAATCAAAATATTAAAATTATTCAAAAATCTCCTGAATAGTTATCATCACTTTTATTTTTTTTAAAAAATAGTTTAATAAAAATATGAAAAATATATATGATTCTTTATTATTCACTGTTAGCATTTACATTCAATTTCATTTGTATTTAACCATAACCTAAACCACAACAAGAAAAAACCTATTTCATCTCTTTTCAGAATAACAATACTATAATTCAAAATTATTCATTATTTTCTTTCATAAAATACAATGCTATACGATGTAATAACTGTTGAAATTAAGATAGCGATATGATGCATAGAACCTGAAGAAATAACTAGAGTAAAGACTCAATAGTATAAAATATATTGGATAATCTACTTGGAAACAGTGTGAACAAAGAGGTATGACTTTTCTGCCTAATACCCTCAAATATAATAATAATAATAATGTCCAGACTATTTATTCAGCACTCACTCAAACATTTTAACATACAAAATACCAAAAAAAAAAAACACTGTCTACAGAAAATATATACAAGACACAGGGCTACGTTAACTGTACTTGCATAAACTACTAAGATAACAATATAGGTTATTTTCCTATTTTCTCTATAGATCCTACATATAAGCATCCAAAGGTTTCTTTACATACTCCCAAAGTAACTATTGATTAAAACTTCACAAGAGATTTAACAACCTATATCGCAAAAATATCTAGCATTACTCTAAATAACAAACAAATTTTGCATATGACTTTAACAATCTAAACTACTACAAGAAAAGGTTTCATTCAACTTTAAAAAACTCAGCAATAAAAATACAAATGATTTTGTTTTAAAATATTAAAATCAATATTCAAAATATTTTCAAAATAGGGTTCATCCATTAAAGAATCATATAAAAAATTATGAGCATCAATAAATTATATTACATTGGTAATATTAAAAAAAATATATGCACATCTTTCTAATCATGACTTATATCTTAGAATAATAATAAAGTTTTATGTGTAATTAACACACACACACATGTTCATATGACAAAGCAATATCATAAAAAATATTTCAAGCAATTCTAGAAAATAACAATAAAATATACAACATATAAAATTTAATAAATTTTATAAAGTTTACCTAGAGACCCTACACTTGTCAATCACTATAATAGATGTCTTCTAGTCCAATAATGAACATAAGAAAACATATTAATTAATAATAACAATCATTCCGCATAACATTATCACACCATAAAAATGTTTATGAAAAACTTCACAAAATATTAAAATAATCTTTAAAATATTAATTTTGTTAGAATAATAAAAATATTTAAAGTATAATCATCCCTACTCAAACACTAATAAAAATTTAATACTACAATTAGTATAGAAAATGATAATAAAACTATAGTTACTAAAACTCCAATTCTTTCTTCTCTTCATAAAGTTCAATTTTTAAAAAGTTTTTCTTCCATTTAACATTTTCATAGAAGTTCCCCCAACACGTTGTTGCTAAGCCACCACTATCATCTGAAAGCTTTAAAGACAGAGTTCTTTTTTTCCTCCTTGGCGGTCAGTTGTTCACAAGTAAAAATAAAATTAATAATGTCGACTTTTAAATCCAAAAATATTTGAAAATTAGCTATTCATCCTGTTCCGAAAGTCTATAAAAATACATTCTATTGTCTGCAGCTTCCTCAGTATGACAGCTATTTAATGTGATATAACTGAGAAAAGATTTTTATAAATAGGCTCCAGAGTTTTCCCGTTCACTTTTATTATACTGGCTTCAGATGTTTGGCGATATATACTTAATATGTATGTTTATGAAAAATACGTAGTTTTATATTCCATTCAAAATATTATTTTATATTAATTCAGATATATAGTCTTTCATAATGGTGTATTTCTTTAGTCAGGATAATATTTATTCTTTTAATTATCCATTTATTTCTTGTTTTCATGAATAATTTTTAAAAAAAAAACAGTTTTATATTATACCAATAATTTATAGTATTTTGTCATAAAATTATATTTGTGGGTTTTTACATTTAATCATTTTTTCCAAGAACTAATAACTTTTAAGTGAATATTTTAAAAGATTCACTGCAATTTTTTTTTCAAAAAAAAAAATTTACATAGTTATTAATGTAAGCTTAAACGATATCTTTTTATTCTAGGTTCAATATTAAATTCGTTTTCAACTTTTTTTAAAAATATATTAAAATTTAAGTTTTTTCCATGTAACTTTTTGTTCTCCAAATAAAGTTATTTATCTTTAAAATATAATGCATAAATATGCTAGTCCTTCAAAAAATATTTCTGCTCAACACTCTTGCAAATATCCAAAGTATTAAAAATAAATAATTATACAAATTGTTCCATAATACATTTAAAACTACATTCCTTTATCAGCTGCATTTTTTGAGTTAATTCTTTTAAACACATTATCTCTGGTATTAAATCCATAATTTTACTGTGAAGTTGACTGAAGCTTCAATAAAAATAACTAGTAAAAAATTTATTAATTTAGGGTTGGATATTATTACATTAACTTAACAAATTGTTAATCCTTCAAAACTTTCCTTAAAAAATAATATTATTAAGAAATAGACTAAGTAATACTCTGATGTTGATATATAATAATAATATTGATAATAAGTTGACAAGTTAATAAAAAGTAATTAAGAAAGTGATTCAGTAAGAGCATCTACTTTTATACCAGATCTAACTTATCATCTGATTGGTTATTTAATCTTCAACTTATGATCTAATTTATATACTTTTCAAGTTTAGGTTATTAAAATTTAGAAATAAAATTTATGACTCATATTACAATATTACATATTATTAAAAAATTTAATTCTAAAATTTTATATTTTCATCTAACAAATTAAACACTTTCAAATAACATTTTTAAATAGTACTTTATCAGTTTATCCAATATTTAAATTTTAATGTATCTGTTTTTTAAATTTTAACTTTACTAACTACACTTATTTTACAGCTATCCAATTAAATAATTTTCCTAACATTTACTTTTATGATACACAAATGTTCCAATTTTTTAAAACAATTCTAAAAGTAATTTTGAAATTTTGTTTTAGAAACCTTGTAAGCACAAAAGTATGTATATTTTCTAGTCACATGACTTTAAAACCAGATAATATGTAGGAATTTTTTATAATAACGGTCTGAAAATAGAATTATCTTAAACATTTTATTATAAAATATTATATTATAAAAAAATAATAAAATATAATAATACAATTTGAAATAATAACTTTTGAAATTATTTAAGCAGTAACAAATTAAATACATTTGACTACCACAAAATACTATACTTTTAATAAATAATTTATAATATAAATATTAATTCTAATTTTTATTTATAATACATTAGCTTATTTAATTTTAAGTCATTATTTTAAAACTAACTTCTAGCACTTTATTTAATAAAACTTTTAGTATATTGTTTCACTATGGCCAGTTTTTCCAACCATACAAAAATCTTAATATTTAGCTTTATAATTTTAGCATTTTAACAGTTTTTTACATATTTACAACTCTCAACTTTAAAAATCTTATCAAATATTATATAGCATTTATATTATATAAGTTTTCCCTTGATTTAAAATTTTTCAAAAATTAACTTAGTAAACGCATTTGGACCTAATCAAAAGAGTATAATATATATAATAATACAATATTCTCAAAAATAAATAATGAGTTCATATTATTATTTCCAAGAGCTTCGAAGTGTAATAAAAATATAATAGCTAAATAGATGACACTTCAGTACAATAACAAGAACTTTCATCAGAGCATCTTCTTTCTCAAATTATAAGAATGTGAGTGGTGAGATATATATACATATGTTAAAAATAAATAAAAGGTAAATGTTGAAAATATAACAACTAATTAATCATAGCATTTTTAAAAAACAAATAAAATACTGTGAAATTTAATTCTTATTGAAACAGAAATGAAAAAACATTGATAATTTCAGCACTTAATGAGAAACTATTTAATAAAAAATATCAGATATCCTAAAGTATATTACCATTCATTTACAAAAAAAAAAAAAAAACATATTATTAAAGTTAAATGAACCACAAGACATTTTAAAAATAAATCTCAACCATCCTGCACTACCTTTAATATGAAACAAGAAAATATGGACGTTTTTGGAATTGTACATTATTGCCATAATTATCCTCAAAAAATTATAAATAAAATATTTTGACTATACAAAATTTGAATTTAATAGGAAAATTTCAGAATTAAAAATAATAATAATGAAGATGTTGACATTGTATTAATAAAATGGATTCAAGAAGAAATAATCAAAATCAATTATTGATCAAAATGTACCTACAAGTGATAGATTTTTAATATATTATACTCTTAAATAAATTGAGGAACATTTCTTTGTTAAAAAATTCTAGATCTTATTAGAGGATACAAGTTATATTCTTCAGTCACTTTCTACAAAAAAAAAACCCAGTGAAGATTAGGCAAGCACTAGAGGGTTAACCCTTTAATAATAAAAAAGCCTCCCATAATCATTTTATCTAAAATCTTGCTTTACTTTATGAATAAAATTTATACATATAGATATCAATTCTAATACATTGAACCAGATCAGACTTCACACGACCAGAAAAGGAGCACATCTCACTACAATCCAGCCTAGATAGGATGCAAAAAATCATTTGATGAAGTACCTAACCAATGATTGTGTCTTTCTCAATAGGCTAGCTTTAATTGACAATTATACTCAAACACAATTTAAGCTGGCTCATTCAGATCTCACCCCTGTTTCAGGTCTCATTACACCTCAGAACTCAAAAACCTAGAGGGAAATTTGTTTTTGATGCTTCTCAAGAATGAATCTTATTTAGGATGATAATTATATGACCTCTATATAGGTTCCTAATGGCTTCTATTCAATTAACTCTATATAACCAAATAAATTGGTAGATAGTGTATGAATGGTTTTTGATAAACTAGAGACCAAATAAAAAAATTTCTTTTAAACTCAGAATAACAGCTTTTATTAACAGCAGAGGAAATTTCAAAATCTTTTTTAACAGCAATAATAATAATAATAATAACAACAACAACAACAACAACAATAATAATAATAATAATAATAATAATAATAATAATAATAATAATAATAATAATAATAATAATAATAATAATAATAATAATAATAATAATAATAATAATAATAATAATAATAATAATAATAATAATAATAATAATAATAATAATAATAATAATAATAATAATAATAATAATAATAATAATAATAATAATAATAATAATAATAATAATTCAGAGTATTGAGCATGCAATTTTACCATATCTGTTTTAAATGTATTTAATGTTCTAACCCTTCCCATAGTAAAGTTGCATATCTCAACATTCAATATTTACAATTCAAATTAAATGAGATTAAGCAAAAAAAAATCATGATTAAAGTAAGAGTGAAGCTACCTAACTAATTCATTAAATAATATGAGTATATACATATAATGTAATAGTCTTGTTTATCCAGTTTCAGTTGTAGATAATTGAAATTTCATCTTCTTGGGTCACCTACCTAAGTGATTGATAGTAAAGAATCATTCATTAGGAGGTTAGTCATTCAGACAGAATAAAAACAAATATAACAATTATTAATCAATAGTAAACAAACAATTCTGTCTTGAAATTGTGTCTGCAATTAATATGAAATAGTATTTGATAAACCCTTATCTTCCATATTTCATGAGAGCAATGGTCTGATGTCAAATCACCATGATGAAACATGGCCTAAATTTTATTTACATAAAAAATAGCTTTGTCAACTTAGCAACCTTCTCTCCTTTCAGTACAATGTTACTTTAAGTATCATGGACTATTCCTGAACTAGATACATTAAAATGTCCAAGTGCAAAAAAAGAACAAAAATAAGTTTTACAAACAAAACAAAAAATCTAACATGAAATTAAAAAAATATATATCTCCTTCAATAATCTTAACTAAAGCTAGTGAGGGTGGTGATGTCCCTTAGAGTCTATCACTTCATTCCATCATACTATAATGATTCTCTCCATGAATGCTTGGAACCTTCAGCAACATGCTTGGAATGATGTGATCTCTGGCCTTGCAGCTTCTTTCTTCTGAATCCATTTAGACATTCATTACAGGTGAGACATTTGATGTTTATCTGAGCGACCAATATATCAGAAAATTAAGTAATCATCATGCTTCACTGATAAAAAGAATAGCACTTTGATCCTATGGCAATTTGTTTAGCAGAAATGCATTATTTAATAAGTTATATATATAAAAAAATGAATTTCCTTCAGCTGGTTAAGATTTAGTGAATAAAGCAAAGAATACTCTTATCTCATAACATATATATATATATCTTATTTCATAACACACACATATATATATATATATGATCAGGGATGGAGCTCTACCAATAGCCCACTCAAGCTTGTCAATAAATGCTGAGAGAGAATCGAAAATAAAATATCTCTTTCAAATTGTCTCCAACCTTTAAACCATGGTTTCATGCTAATTGGCAATCGTCAATAAAGGGTAGGAGGACTAGAAACTAGATCTAAATCCCCAACTCTACTGAACAGCACTTATGTAAACTGTTCCTATAAGTTTAAAAGCACGAATTTTTTAGATATGTAAATATCTTAAAATGCAGCTACACAAACTATATAGCTATATGGGCCTGAATTCAGGTCAGTTTCTCCACATAGTTAAAAGGTTCTGCAGTCTATATCATTGCTAAAACCTTCAAAGGTTGGAGACAATTTGAAAGAGATATTTTATTTTCGATTCTCTCTCAGCATTTATTGACAAGCTTGAGTGGGCTATTGATAGAACTCCATCTGTGATCATAAAATGCAAGCTATAGGAAGGTTAAAAATTTTTTAACTTGTTTTTGTTTATCATAAATGTACCTTTGAAGGTTTTAGCAATGATATAGATTGTAGAACCTTTTAACTATGTGGAGAAACTGAACTGAATTCAGACCCATATAGCTATATAGTTTGTGTAGCTGGATTTTAAGATATTTACGTAACTAAAAAATTTGTGCTTTCAAACTTATAGGAACAGTTTACATAAGTGCTGTTCAGTAGAGTTGGGGATTTAGATCTAGTTTCTAGTCCTCCTACTCTTTACTGACGATTGCCAATTAGCATGAAACCATGGTTTAAAGGTTGGGGACAATTTGAAAGATATTTTATTTTCGATTCTCTCTCAGCATTTATTGACAAGCTTGAGTGGGCTATTGGTAGAGCTCCATCTGTGATCATAAAATGCAAGCTATAGACAGATAAAATATTTTTAACTTGTTTTTGTTTATCATATATATATATTGTGCCCTTGTCTGTAGGTCATGGTAAGGTAGAAAGGTCAATTACTAAAAAAATTTAAATTTTAAGTTATGCTTGTATGATATATAAATAATAATAGGATAATTAGATTTTATAGTCCAATTTAAAGCTGAAAATACCTGATATATAAAAATGTAATAAATTATTTTAAAAGAAAACAGTTAAATAAAGCTTAATTACATCCTTGCTTATGGTTGTAAAAGCTGGCCATATAAAATAATACAGCTATGAATAGTTAAAAGTATAATAATAATTTGAATATAATATTTTAAAATTAATAAATTAAATAAATCTCTATGTAGTTTATAATTTTTTAATAATCAAAATTAATAGAGTATATTTTATTAATAAATTAGGATGTGAGAATTATATTTTTCAACATTTTAAAATTATTTTCCAAATTTTTAAAAAAATATCGTTTGTAATTTAGACCGAGACTAAATAAAAAATTATTTGATAAAGTTAGTAAACACTACTGTATATTTATACCTTCACACAACTTTAAAATAATAATAAAGTTTGTGAATTTGAAACTAAATATAATTCCATCATCATTAAAGTAAAAGTTAAAATATTAAATATTTTTTAATAATTTTTTAAAAGTTTAAATAATTTTATAAAACTATAATTGAATTTAAAAATACTAGTCTAAATAATATTTTGAGACATGACTCATCAATTCTTTATTTTAAAAGTCTAATCTGTTATATAACAAAATTTAAATTTTTCCTAAAGAATCATTAACCAATCAACATAAATTAGAGACAAAATATAAATTTACAAAGCGGGAGAATATGTATAAGTGAAAGAAAAGTAACATATTTTTTCTGATAACATAGCTGAAAAGTGATATAAATTTAAAATTTAGTATTTATTTTAAAAGTTCTTAACATATAATAATTTATTCACATGGATTGCTAATTTAAAAGTTATCTTATCAGGGATTTATTCAAGTTTAACCAAAAAACTACAGTAGAGATGATAAAGAAAATTACCTAAAAATATTTGAAGGAAAAATATTTGGAATTCTTAATACAGCTTTATTTATGCTCAACCAGAAACTTTATTTACTCAGAAAATATAATTGGGACACTATACGAAAATTTAAAAGAGAATATTGTCAGAAAAAATTCTCACAATTTACAAGCTAATTTAAAGTTATTTATTCTTCCTATGAAAAAAATTTAATATTTTATTATAGAAAATAATTAAGAAAAATGTTTATCTTTTAAAGGAAAACATTATTAAAATATATAAAAATTTTAATAAAGAAAAGTTATGGAATAATATGAAAGTGTATTATGTATTTTATGGAAAGGAACAAAAATTTATCTAATAAGAAGAGTTAAAAAATATATAACACTAATGGAGAAATGTTATTTAGAAAAGATAAAATTAAATTACTTAATGAAAATGGATCCAGAAAACCGAAAATTATTGAAATTTAAATAAAGTACTTAGAAGATGATGGGAAAATGAAAAGACTAAGACAATATTAGAAAAGAATAAATTAATAATTTTTTGTTATGAAAACCAAGGTTGTGATATGAATATTTATTAAACAGAGTAGTATTTTTACTTAAAATAGAACATTAGTGACTGAAGAAGAAATAAAATATTTTTTTTAGCTTTAATATGAACGATTTTCAACAGTTCTATAAAGATACCGTAAATATAATTTAAATATTTTATGATTATATTTAAAATATAAAATGTAGTGAGATTAGGAAAACATATAAACATAATTTAATAATAATGAATTTAAATATAATAGCTAGGAATGATAGAATATTGTTTTAAAAATAAAGTGTATGTATGGAGTTTAATATCTACAAGAATTAGGGATGGTGAAGTACAGAACAGATCGAGAGATAAAATGTTTGGTAATTTGGATATTTATTTATAATGCATAATGTATATTTTTAGATCACGATTGATTAAGAATGAGTGTGAAAGTTTAATTCTATGTACATTTTATACAACATTAAAAATTTATGAGATAGGAGTAATTTTAAATATGATGCAATAAGTTATTTAAAGTATAATTAATAATATAATATAACGAACAAGGTGACTTTTGTTTATGTTGTAAAGTATTCAAATATTTTAAAATAGTTTATATATGATAAATATACAGAAAAGTAAATTTTTAAAGAACAGCGGGATAGTTTGAAATAAATGATTTTATTATTGTTAGAAATGCAGATAGGAATTTGTGGATGTATAGAAAAATCTTGAGAAATAGACGGATAGTGACTGGTAGTACTAGTGTGAGGAAAAAGGATGTAAGAAAAATAAAGTATTTGGATCATAGTTAGTTTGGTGATTTAGTATAGCTATGCCTATCACTGAACACATATATTTTGGATTTTTTTTTTTAAAACTTTTTGTTATATAAAGCTGAAAATAGTTTTAGCATCACTCCTATAATAGAGGTGGTAGACAGATAAAGGACTCCCTATATGTTTTATTACTGTGATTATTGCGAGGTTTAGAGGATAATATTCTAGTTATATTTTGACCGGATTTTTGCTACCTTTGGAACGCATCGTCAGAAAGATATTTTCACAGAAATAATGAATAAAATAGAACTGAAGAATTATCGTCTATGTAAGAATATTTTATTTACGGAAGTGTTAGATGTGTAACTTTAAAGTGAAATACAAAATATCATAAGAAAAACATATGATACAGTTTAAAAGTAATTCAGAAGTGAATATAAGATTTTTAAAAAGGAAATCTAAACAAATTTTAAGGATAATAAAATTTGAATTTTTGAATAATAAATTTAAAAAAGATATTTAATAAGAAATTTCAATATGGAATAGACATATATTGTGCGGTAATTAATTACATGAAGTAGGCTTGAATGAGTATATAACTAATAAAATGGACAAGAACAATAAAACCTAATACCAATGTAGAAGATGTTTGAATCTGTAGGATTACAATTAATATAAAACTAGAATTATTTTTTGTAGATGTTTACTACGAATGTAAAATGTAAAAATATAATTTAATAATAATAGTGGGGATATAAAGTGTTAATAATAATTATATGATAAATACATTTTGTAACAAGCTAAATTATAATCAGAAATCCAATAATAATAATAATACTGTATTTTCTTAAGCATTTAAAAGATAAGAGTTAACTAGAAAAAAAAAATAAGTAGAAGTTTAATTTCAATTTTATAAACTAGTAAAATAATTTTGTGATAGGAGAGTAAGGATATCCATGTACATAATGTAAAATATTGTTATTTGTTTATGTTATTAATAAACTTTGTTGTAAATTTATTTTAAAGCTTGTGTCTTCGTTGTTATTTCTCCACATGGATGCATGATATCGCAATACACTTATAATTGCAACAGACATATAGTTGTTTGCACAAAAGGTAAACGTAAAAGTGTTATAAATAATTTTGAAAATTTATTTGTATGATAAAATTAAAAGATCATAATTATATCATTTATTGGTCATAAGTTGGTTGCCACCATATTACATTAAAATATATGCTAATGTTGCCACACATATTCTGTTGTCAGATTATTAAAATACTGCCACGTACGTAATTATTTATTTCATTCAGGAAGTAATAATATTTATATTATACTATTGTTATTATTATTATTATTTATTATTGTTAGTAACTGCGTAGTGAATTTATGACATAAAATTCCCTTTTCATAGTTTACTACCGTAATTTTAAATCAGTTAGAATACAATTTATGAACCTGAGATTTGATTTTATTTTATTTATTCTATTTATTTATGTAATTTTATTTAATTGAGCTAGATTCTTATTACAAAGAATATTAAGACATGATTATTATTTCAATTGTAGTGAAAAGAGCTTAAAAGATGTAAGAATACTATAAGTTAGTTATTTAGAATAGTAAAAGGGGGAATGGTATTCTTATGCCATTGAGATAGTATCATGTGGATAATATCTCAATGTAGTTTATCTCGTTCCCCGTGTCGTCACTCCATGTCTCATGAAAATAATAAATATTTGTTAATTTATTTTTAGAAATATAACTGTATTTGTATTTTTAAAAATTAGAGCTAGTAATCATTATAATTAATGTTGGATATTTCATCTATTTATTTTATTAAACTGAGCTAGAACCCGTAAATATTATAAACAGTACAATAAATGAAATTTTGGGAGAGGACGAGAACGGAGGAAGAGGTTAGAATATATATATATATATATATATATATATATCAGTGATATGTTATTTCTTTTTTTTTGTTTCAAATAATGATGCAGTGTTATTTTTGACTATAAATTCAAAATAAATTAATTTGATTCCTTTATAAATTACTAAGAATTCCTTTCTATTTCAGAATTTAATTACAAGTTCATCTTAATTTTTGGCAAAGCGAAAAGAAAATTATATGATTCAAATTAAATCTTTGAATAAATCATGCATTTATGTTGTTCTATCTTGTTATATTAATAGAGTGGAGTTGTCATAACATTTGACAAATAACAAGAGATAAAAAAAGAATGGTGTTTGTTGTTAGACTACCATTAACTTCCATTGTCTAGCATACAAGTTCTTCAATTATTTTTCTTAAAAAAAATGCAGTGTCAATTATTATGTATATACCCCAGTCATACACAAAACTAAAATTATGTAACAAGATTCTATTGTAAAATTATGTAATAAAATTTCATTCATTCTTTTCTCTTAGAATTATTATTTATAAACAATTGGTTATTAACATATTGACCTGACATCAGGTCATTACTATACTTACTGAGTTAAAGTCATAAGTTGTGATGTTCTATACATTGGTAAAATCTTATTATTAGTCTAAGTTTATATATATATACATAAGATTTCGCCAAATGTTTTTTTTTTTTGCATTTCTATATAATTAATAAACTACTTCATTGTGACATTATCTAAAGTCTAAATAAACTAAACTCTTGCCATGTGTTCGCATATATGTGCATAGTTATATAAGACATTTAATAATGTATATTTAAACATTTACTGCCTAGCTTATGTATAAAGGGTTTTAATTTGTTGCAGTGGATATTTACAGCTAATCTAGATAGGAATGTGGGTCATCCTTACAATTTCCCTACTCCTACAGGGTTAAAATTTTATGCTATTATCAAATTTTAACACTTAAGTGAGGTGTGTATAGTTATTTTTTTATTATAGGAGTTATAATGCCTATTTATATTGGTCCTTATCTTCACATCCTTCTCTAACTTCTTACTTAATGACTTGTGTCATGGTACAGTGAGATCTTTATATGGGCCTCTCTTTTTTTAACATTATGATGATTATATGGTTTAAAGCCAACCGAATCTGTGCCTCTGTTACAGAAGGGCATATCTGAACTCATCAGCCTTTTATCCTGCTTCTGAGGCTTACTGGATTTCTATAAAAACTGAACGGAATATTGGAGTGTCCATTTTGCATGAATAAGCTCTTATATCTTGGTCAGTAATGTATTCCAGGGACTGTTTTAACATCTACCTGGCTATACTATCATCATTCCAACTGACCCTACAGTTATATATATATATATAATCTCTTTCTCTTCCGATAGTCTTCTGTAATCTCTATACCTTTTAGCTAATACTTATGCTTATTTATAGGCTTACATACAAATCAACTATGTGAGATAGGGTCTATTCTAAGTGAACAACATATGGTTTTAAAATATGGCCATTGTACATTCCCTTAACATCCCTTCCATATTAATCCAAAATGCATTTGGTCCCATTTGTTTCTTAATAGCATAGTCCTATATACTGTTGTCAAAACTTTTGATATCTGTTTTCAAGTGGCTTACTTGGATGATATGTTTTCAGAAAAAACTTTGTACCCAACCTTGAAATTGTATTTACCCTTTTTCTTACCTTAGTTTCTTTTTTGAGCCTTATGCAGTAACTGCTGATGCACCATTTGAATATTTTACTCCATGTCATACTGTGGATATCTAATTAAAAGTTGGTATTTGACAAATAATGAAGTCAATGACATTTTGGGTTGGATAGACTGGTCTGTAATCCATATATGGGGGAAATAACTAGAAGCTAAAGTTTAATGCAGCATGTAGGTGCATTTATCTGTGGGCTATTATTTTTGGGCACTCTTTTAGGCAATGTTTGTCATCACCAAAATTTTTTTTACATATATATACTTATTATCTTTCGACAATACCATAGTGAGTTCAATTACCATGAATAGTCCATTTTTGTGTTTCAATGGTAGCAACCTATGAAGTCCTTTCTAAACATGTGCTTTTCCATTAAAGCACTGTCACTTATGTGAATAAAAGTGAACATCTTCGTATGTATTGCATAGCTTATGGAATTGAAAACCCTTTTGCTTAAATATGAGTGCAATATGGTCATCTCCATTCTCATCCCATAACCATCCATATTCTGATCATCTTCTGGATTATAGAAAAATTTCAAATACCATAATGCATAACTAAGATAATCAAGTGTGTTAATTTCATCTATGTCCCCAAAATTGGCCCTTTCAAGGTGGTGGATAATTTCTGAGATAGCCATTTGAGCTATCAACAACTTATTCTCAATGTTTCCATTATGTAAATATATTTTGAGTTGAGAGTAAACAAGATGCTCAGTAATGATTGCTCAACTTGTTTTCTTGCCTGCATAATTTGGTCATTTCCATGGTACATGCAGGCAGGGTCACTATGTGAGCACTGGCATCACCTCAATATGCATTTGGCATCACTCCTTCTAAATTAGAGTTGAGGGAATGATTTTTTATTCTATCTTTGAAGAACCATAATGTCCAATGAGTGGAAAATTCAGGGTAAAGTGAGATTTCAGCAGTGAAGAAATGTTTAGTACCTTGAGTGGATTCCAATATGAAACCAAGCAAATCTCATTATCCCTTTCACAGGTGAAAAAAAACAATTTCCAATGGCTAAACATGTTGAACTAGGTGAAAATAGAATACATTGAACCAGGTGAAAATAGAATAGGTTGACTGAAAGTACCAAGCTTAACTTGACTATATGCACTCTGTAATTTTTTTTTAAAATGGAGGTGAAAAATAGAATAGGTTGACTGAAAGTCCCAAGCTTAACTTGACTATATGCACTCCGTAATTTTTTTAAAAATGGTTCATGAGCTTCATCCTCATCCAAAGCATCCTTTGAGCTGCCACCAGGGTGCACCATAATAAATTTCCTATTTACAATAAACTGAAACAGCCAATATTACTAACTCCAAAATTACAGCAACACTCCAAATATATAAGTGATATGGATCAGAAGCAATGCACTAGTTACACCAATGATAAGGTTTACTCGGTAGGATCATGTTTTCATCTTCCAGCATTGTCCAGCACTGTGGTGGTTTCTCCTATGTGGTATTTGTGTTTCATTTCTCCAATGTTGTCTTCTTCATGTTTCATATCTGTGAAGTTTATTGGAGGTGCTAACATCTGGACATCTGTGTCAGTTGCCTTTTCCTTATTATATTGAATACTTGTGTTGATCTCAGTCTGTTGCACCCCAACAACTAAGATATCCTTACTTAGTTGGGATTCAATAATTTCAAATCTTAGGGTGGTGGCTTCATCTAGGTGCTTTAGATTTTAGCCTAGTGGTTTCTCCAATGTGGTCTTTATGTTTCATTTCTCCAATGTGGTCTTCTTCATGTTTCATATCTGTGAAGTTTATTGGAGGTGCTAACATCTGAACATCTGGGTCAGTTGCCTTTTCCTTATTATATTGAATACTTGTGTTGATCTCAGTCTGTTGCATCCCAGCAACTAAGGTATTCTTACTTAGTTGGGATTCAATAATTTTAAATCTTAGGGTGGTGACTTCATCTAGGTGTTTAGATCTTAGCCTATGGTTCTATCCCCACATTCTGTCTAGTGGAGAGGTCTGTCAATTTTGCATGGATGATCTGTAGTTTCTTCTGAACTTTATACCTGGTGCCTCCCTTGGCTGTCATGCACTGAAAGTTTTGTGGGTTTGACACAGCTGGCTGGTAATGCTATCCCTAAAATCTGTGAATTGCTTCTGATATATCGCTTTTATCTATTTCTTTCCTTATCACATCAATCCCTTGCTTTAGTTCTGTATTACATTTTTGGACATTTTCTAGTTTTAGAGACAATCATCCCATATTCTCAGCCAGATTATTTTCAACATCCTTAATTTCTGTTTTTGTTCATGTCTCCACTCTATCTCCTTACAAATTTTATCTTAAACAATTCATACTCTCTTCCATCTTACTGTTCATATCAATCTTCAAACTGTTTATGTCAGCCTTCATGTCTCTTTTCAAATGTCTCAAGCATGTCATACTTTGTTCCATCTTGCTATTCATCCTTGCTTCCATACTGTTTATGTCAGCCTTGGTCATCATATCTTTCAAACTGTTCATAATCTGCCCAAACACTTGAAGTATCTATTCCATAATCATCATCTCTCCCATAACCTGCACTACATTGAGTCTGAGTAGTAGGAGTCTCTTAAATTTGAGAAGCTACCAGTCTCTCTTCCCACTCCTGTGTAGAGTGTTCAGTTCCAATCATAGAACCCACAGGTATCTGTCTATACAAAGACCCTTGCTCATTACTGGTAAAATCAACTAGTTTCATTGTCACAAGCACTCTGTGGCCCTTCAACACATTCAATTTCCATATGTAATAAGTGTTTGCCACTTCTTATTAATATAAAAAAAACTTGTCAACTTATAAGACTATTCCTTTCTCTAAGACTATAGATAGTTGTACATCATAGGATCTATTGCTACCTCTTGCAATTCCACATTGGTATTTGATTACTTTCATTACTTGATGCTTTCATTTCTGTTTATGTGATTTAATTTTTTTTTATTAACCTGTCCCTTTGATACACCTGACTCACCTGTTTTAATCAATTTTATTGACTATCTATTTAGTTATGGCCTCAGTTTACCAATTCATACCTATCAATTAATGTGTATTCAATGTTTCATCTGAAGTTAATCTTTCATGGTTGGATGAGCCAATCAGTTCTCACACTAATAAATTTATAGCATTGCATACTGTAGAATATTAGAAAAGTTACATTTCCAAAAAAAAATTTTTGTTCACTTGTCCATTGGTTGGAACTCCCTAGAAACTATTTTTTTATGGATGCTAAAATGTAATGTTCAAGATCCATTAGTTTGAGCCCCAAAGTTGGCTGCACCAAGATGTAATGGACCAGACTTCATACCACAAGAAGAAAGGGAGGGCATCTCACTACAGTCAGGCCTAGGGTCTTTGGGTAAGATGCATGAATGACTTGATGAAGTAGCTAACCAATGAATGTGTCTGTCTCAATGGGCTAGCTCTAATTGACAATTATATTTAGACAATTTATGCCAGCTCATCCAGATCTTGCACCTCTTTCAGGTCCCATTATTCCTCAGAATTCATACTCAGGAAAAAATTTGCTTTTGACTTTCTTCAGGAGTGAATCTTACTTAGGATGACAATTATATAATCTCTATATAGGTTCCTAATGGCTTCTATTCAATTAACCCTACTATTGTATCATCATATACATATTGAAAATGTGTATAAGTATATACATATGTATGTAACCAAATAAGTCGATGGATGGTGTATAAATAGTTTTTGATAAACTAGAGACCAAATGAATTTTTTTTTTTCAAACTCAAAATAACAACTTTTATTAACAACAGGTGAAATTCAAAATCTTTTAGCAATAACAATAATTTACAAAAAATATAATCTGGCATATTGAGCATGCAATTTTACTATATCTTATTTAAGTGTACTTAATGTTCCAACCCTTCCCATTAGTAAAGTTGAATATCTCAACATTCAATATTTACAAAGCAAATTAAATGTGATTAAGCAAAAAGAAAAATCGTGATTAAATTAAGAGTGAAGCTAGCTAACTAATTCATTAAATAATGTGAGTATATACATATAATGTAATAGTCTTGTTTATCCAGTTTCAGTTGTAGATGATTGATATTTCATGTTCTTGGGCCACCTACCTAAGTGATTGATAGTAAAGAATCATTCATAAAGAGGTTAGTCATTCAGACATAATAAAAACAAATATAACAATTATTAATCAATAGTAAACAAGCAACTCTGTCTTGTAAAAAGTGTCTGCAATTAATATGGAATAGTATATAAACTCTTACCTTCCATATCACATGAGAGCAATGGTCCAATGTCAAGTCACTATGATGAAAGCTAATTTAGATTTTATTTATATATAAAAAATAACTTTGTCAACTTAGCAATCTTCCCCCATTTCTCTATAATGTTACTTTAAGCATCATGGACAATTCCTGAACTAGATACATTAAAATTTCCAAGTGCAAAAAAAAATAATAATAATAATTTTACAAACATACAAAAAAAAATCTAACATCAAATAAAAAAAAAAGCTAATATCTCCTTCAATAATCCTGATTAAAGCTGAGAGTGTTTCGATAATGTCCCTTATGGACACAGTCTATCACTTCATTACATCATATTATAATGACTCTTTCCTTGACTGCTTGAAATCTTCAACATGCTCAGAATGATGTGATCTCCAGCCTTGCAGCTGCTTTCTTCTGAATCCATTTAGACATTACGGGTGGGATGATTGATGTTTCTCTGAGTATTGAGTATATCAGCAAATTCTGTTATTTTTGACTATCAATCCAAAATAAATTAATTCAATTTCTTCATAAATTACTAGAAATAAGTACTCCTTTCAATTTCAGAATTTAATTACAAGTTCATATTAATTTTTGGCAAAGCAAAAATTATAAGATTCAAATTAAATCTTGTAATAAATCGTCTATTTTTTTTATTCTATCTTGTTATATTAATAGCGCATACTTATCATAACCTTTGATGAATAATGAGGGGAAAAAAAGACTGGTGTTTGTTTTTATGCTAACATTAACTTCCATTGTCTAGCGTACAAGTTCTTCGATTTTCTTTTTTTTTTAATGGTGTGTCAATTATTACATACATCTCCCCTCATCATACACAAAACTAATATTACATAGCAAGATTCTATCGTAAAATTATGTAATGAAATTTCATTCATTCTTTTATCTTATTATTATTTTTAAACTTGGTTATTGACATATTGGTTTGTTATCAGGTCATTACTAAGCTTACTGAGTTAAAGTCATAAGTCGTGACATTCTATACATTTGGTAAAATTATTGTTAGTCTAAGTTTATA